>WNWK01001301.1:150000-296894 GCA_009830355.1 Cherax destructor
GTTTATCATCATTATTAATGCAAATGATGTTCAAAAAATAAAATAATGAGCATAACGTCAGGCAATTTTTTTTCTTATAATAATGCTACCTGCTAAGTTACAAACTGTTGTTTACATAACAGGAAACGTCCCTAGAGGATAAATTATTATCTTGCAATTATTATATTTTGTAGTGGCGTTTTGCAATTTTTAGCTCGTCTGGCCTGAGTTATTTATACTAAAATATTCACTACCATTGAGTGGAATTGAGTCTATGGTCTCATAATGGAAAGTTGGTATTCATATACGGTTTTTATAGCACGAAGTACGCGTGCAATATCTTGTATTGACGTTGAGGCAGCTTCGTAGCGCAACCACGACCAGTTTATTTGCATTTTGTGCCACTATGTTACACCAGATATTCAGAGCGTCTCGTATTGTTCAGTTCTTCATTGTCAATAACTGCCAAGCTTTTTTAATGTATTAAATCACTCTTCTTCTTGTTCATTTTACTCTTAAAGGATGCCATGAAAAGGGAAAATTTAGGAATACTCATTTCCCTTCAAATGTTTCAACTTATTCCAATGACGACAGAATTATTTACATCAGAATATAAAACGTTTACATCAAACGTTAGCTAACAAGCTTTTAGTATTTATAAATCGTAATTTTAAATTCCGTGAAATTATGCAGTTTAGCTGGAGGGATGTTTATAGGGAGATCGAAAGACATACTAAGACATGAATTTATGGCATGTACATTACTTACAGGTCAGTGATTTAGTAGTGGGTCACCTTGACGAGATCTCTAGCCTCTGCTCCATGTACTGCTATAATATTTTTTTTTTCACATCTTCATCATCGGTAATTTGTTGTTCAACGCCTGGTTGATCCTTTAACAGCGGAGCTGTGTTGATCAACGTGTTGCAGCTACTTCAGCAGCACAGCTGTTTTAACCAGAGTGTTGCACCTAATTCAGCAGCACAGCTGCTGCTTCAATAGAGCATCTGTGTTGATCCTTGCCTCCTAGGGTTTGAAGCTTAGTGGTAGCGTCTTCATTATACAACTGAAGGAACCAGTCACGAGCCAGGGCAATGTTTACGTCGTAGCTGTAATTAGTCAGCAAAGTTTAAGCCGGCTGTCAAGATAATCTACCTTATATAGAGCTTAGCTTTAAAATGAGCAGATGTAGGATAAACAGCTTTTAATTTGTAAATTCACTATGTAGTTGAGATACGAGAAATCACATATCCTTCATCCGCGCAGTTGCGTTGTTTCTTGAACTTACTCATTGTCTTTGATTTGCTACACACGTATACATGTGTACTAATAAGTGTACTCACCTAATTCACCTAATTGTACTCACCTAATTGTGGTTGCAGGGGTCGAGACTCAGCTCCTGGCCCCGCCTCTTCGCTGTCCGCTACTGGGTCTCTGCTCTCCCTGCTCCATGAGCTCTATCATACCTCGTTTTAAAACTATGTATGGTTCCTGCCTCCACTATGTGTGTGTGTGTGTGTGTGTGTGTGTGTGTGTTATACAGTAGATAAAGGAAGGGAAGTTTTCATTGCATTTATAGATTTAGAAAAGACATATGATTGAGTGAATAGGGGAGCAATGTGGCAGATGTTGTAAGTGTATGGAATAGGTAATAAGTTACTAAATGCTGTAAAGAGTTTTTATGAGGATAGTGAGGCTCAGGTTAGGGTGTGTAGGAGAGAGGGAGATTAATTCCCAGTAAAAGTAGGTCTTAGACAGGGATGTGTGATGTCACCATGGTTGTTTAACGTATTTATAGATGGGGTTGTAAAAGAAGTAAATGCTAGGGTGTTGGGGAGAGGGGTGGGATTAAATTATGGGGAATCAAATACAAAATGGGAGTTGACACAGTTACATATTGCTGATGATACTGAGCTTTAGGGGGATTCTAAAGAAAAGTTTCAAAGGTTAGTGGAAGAGTTTGGGAGGGAGTGTAAAGGTAGAAAGTTGAAAGTGAACATAGATAAGAGTAAGGTGATGCGGGTATCAAACGATTTAAATAAAGAAAAATTGGATATCACATTGGAGAGAGGGATTATGGAAGAAGTAAATGTTTTCAGATATTTGGGAGTTGACTTGTCAGCGGATGGGTTTATGAAGGATGAGTTTAACCATATAATTGATGAAGGAAAAAAAAGGGGAGTGGTGCGTTGAGGTATCTGTGGAGACAAAGAAAGTTATCCATGGAGGCAAAGAAGGGAATGTATGAAAGTATAGTGGTACCAACACTCTTATATGGGTGTGAAGCATGGGTTGCAAATGCTGCAGCGAGGAGGCGGCTGGAGGTAGTGGAGATGTCCTGTCTAAGGGCAATGTGTGGGGTAAATATTATGCAGAGAATTCGTAGTGTGGAAATTAGAAGGTGTGGAGTTACTAAAAGTATTAGTCAGAGGTCTGAAGAGGGGCTGTTGAGGTGGTTTAGCCATTTAGAGAGAATGGAACAAAGTAGAATGACTTGGAAAGCGAAGGGAAAGGAAGGCGGGATAAGGGTCCTCCCCGAAAAGGTTGGAGGGAGGGGGTAAAGGAAGTTTTCTGGGCGAGGGACTTGAACTTCCAGCAAGCGTGCATGAGCGTTTTAGATAGGAGTCACTGGAGACGAATGGTTTTTGGGACGTGACGAGCTCTTGGAGTGTAAGCAGGGTAATATTTTGTGAAGGGATTCAGGGAAACGGGTTAGCCGGACATGAGTCCTGGTAATGGGAAGTACAATGCCTGCACTTTAAAGGAGGGACTTCTAAACTGTCGTATCTGAGCACCTCTGCAAAGGCAGTGATTATGTATGAGTGATGGTTGAAAGTGTTGAATAATGAAAGTTTTTTCTATATATATATATATATATATATATATATATATATATATATATATATATATATATATATATATATATATATATAGGATGGGGTCCACCTCTGGTGCAAATTGTGGGACCCATAGCCTCGGAGAAGTGGATAAAAGGCATCAAGGAAGAATATTTGGATTTCTTCCTGAAGCCGTTTGAATATTCCACTTCTCCTACCACCCCATCCTATATACACACATACATACATATAAATGCTTTATTAATAGACAGAATACATTTATAAAACACACAAACATGAACATGAATACAATGGTACAATATGTCAAAGATTATGAATCTCCTCCAGCTCCTCCGAAGCCGGACGCGAGCCGAGTATGCAGCATGCGTTTCCCTCTGGATGGCCACGCTGAGACGCTGGAACATGAACGTGGCTGCCCTTGGGTCCCTGGTGGTGTCGATGAGTCTGGAACCCAGCTCTTTAAGGAAACGTGTTGCATTTTTTCCCCACGCTCCCAAGGTCTCCGATCCCACTGGGACAAATTTATACTGTTGGCTTATGTCCCTGTACTTGCCGATCTTGTACTCCTCTCTGTGGTCAGCAGCTCCTCCCTGTCGCCCAACACTGTGATGGATGTAGGTGTCAGCCAGTGTCGACACGCAGGTATAATCCCATGCTAAGAGCTTGCCATTCTTCCAAGGATAGATGGTGATCCCGTCGGGGCGGTTTGCTGGGTTGTGGGCGTTGTTGGCTGCTAGTGATCGAGGCTCTCTCTCGGCTGGGCATCCAGCTGTAGCGAGGGTTCTCTTTATGATGTCGTTGACCTCATTGTGTCTTGCATGCCAACCCTTGGTTTTAGAACAGTTAAGACCATGTAGACCATATTGGTCGGCTTGCGCATCGCCGCAAATACACGTATATTCCGTGTGAATGGGGGCAGCAAGGCGCAGAGCCACTGCAATACGAAGGGTCTTAGGGTCCAGGCGTGTTCCCATGGCCGAAATGGGAACTGTTTGGAGGAAGTCCCCAGAGTGAGGTGCACTCACGGCTATATATATATATATATATATATATATATATATATATATATATATATATATATATATATATATATATATATATATATATTTCTTTCTTTCAACACGTCGGCCGTTTCCCACCGAGGCAGGGTGGCTCCAAAAGGAAAAACAAAAGTTTTTCCCTTTACATTTAGTATTATATACAGGAGAAGGGGTTACTAGCCCTTATTATATATATATATATATATATATATATATATATATATATATATATATATATATATATATATATATATATATATATATATAAAAAAAAAGTAGATATAAATTGCAGTCGCAGTCAACGAATGTCATTAATAATCCAGAGACATTCAAATTGCAACTGTTTGCCACTAAGATTTAACTCCTTACAGGGTAACCATCTGTTTCCTGTGCAGTGTTAGTGACCGTCTTCTGGTCCAGGATGAATGTAGAAATGTCTTGTGAGGTAACTAGCAACAAACGAATTGTTAAAGTTTACTTGCATAATATAATGGCTACCATAGTCTATTGCCTCAACTACTTCAATTATTTGTCTTCATTTGATGATGAACTTATTGAACGATAGTTTGAGGTTAGTACCGTAGTTTCCGGTTTACGTTTTAGGTCATTCGCTAAGCTTCAACGATAAAGTTCTGAGTTACAACATCAGTACTTTATTGAACAGGTATGCTAGGGGTACACAGTGCATACTAAGTCTCTTATTTTTGTCTTAGGACTCGGCAAGTACGTTTTTTTTATTTTTCTCCTTCATGAACATCGCTTCTATAAATAAAAATTTACTTCCTGACTTCCTCTATTATTTGGATCTATGTTTTACTAATTAAAAAGCGATATAAATTCTTTAATAATCATAATATCATAATATCTCTATCTTTAACATATATAAGCATTAATAAACCATGAAGCTATAACTGACTTCATTATTATAATACATAGGTAATCATTATATTTAGTTCTTAAATTGTGAGAATGAGAAACGAATATACTTTTGTGCAGAATATTAAGCTCTGGTTTGATCTGGGTTGCCGTTGAATCAAAATATATTCATGTTCCCACATCAGCACTGGTGCATAAAATTAAGTGAGTGAGTAAATGTTTTTCTTCTATGTTCATCACACTGATTTGTTGGTATAAGTAACATGATTTGTACGTGTAATCATTTTGACTTCTAAATATAATCAGTTTAACTTCCTAAAGTTATCAACTTCAGGTCTTGAAAAAATAAAGTTGGATTTCTTAAGGAAATGAATCTCGCTTCGGTGTAACCAGCTTCTAAATATATTCAGTTTGAGCTATGACTATGGTGCATTTAACCTAACATGATTGTGCCTATAGTCAGAAACTTTAAGGCTGTATCGTAAAAAAAAGAACGATTATTGGTAGTTTTATCTGGACACACACATTTATATTTCCTTTTAAGATTTGTCATTGAACTTTCAATTTCCACATTTGATCAGTTTTTTTTCTTTCGATTTAACTGATTAATAACGAACTCAGGACGATTCTCTTCCCATTATAATAACAAAACGGTCGAGTGTTTTTTCCCCTGGTACACTGTTCCCCGGGAAGGAGAGTGCATCAAGGGAAAAATACGCGTGTGTTTTGTGTGAAATTAAATGATATTGTTAAAGAAAGGATGGGGTCAACCTCTGGTGTAAATTGTGGGACCCATAGCCTCGGAGAAGTGGATAAAAAGGCTTCAAGGAAGAATATTTAGATGTCTTTCTGTAGCCAATTGAATATTCTACTTCCCCTACCACCCCATCTTTTCATTGTGTATAAACTTTATTTCAAGATAAAATACATTGACAGAATACATTGGCAAGAATACAATAGGGAGTAAAACAACATAGATAACAACTCAGAGTTACATGTGAAATACTTCGTCCAGCTCCCCGGCAGTGGGCCGCGTGCCCAGAATGCTGCAAGCATTTCCCCTCTGGATCGCAACACTGAGTTTCTGAAAGAGGAAGCTGGTCGCCCTGTGGTCCTTGGTTTCTATGATGAGTTTTTCACCCAGCTCTTTGAGAAACTTTAGAGCACACTTGCCCCATGCTGCAAGAGTCTCCGACCCTATTGGGATGAAGTTATAGCAAGGGGGAAGGCCTTCATATTTGCGAGTCTTTTGGGTCTCCCTGTGGCAGGCAGCTCCACCCCCATCGGCTACGGAGTATGGCAAGTAGGTGTCTGCCATTGTGGCAGCACAGGTGTAATGTCTTGCAGTGAATTTTCACTCCACGGGAGAACTAGATGTGTGTTGGTCGATGCGCGATCCAGTATCCAGTAAGCCCAGCCTCTTGTATCTCAATGCATGCAAAAATAATATGCTACAGAGTGTAGAATAAGTCGGTACTGAAGATTTGAAACGTATAAATATGTGTGTGTGTATGTGTCGTACCGAATAGGTAAGACTTGTGATTCTGGTTTAAATAGCAACGCTCTTCTTGCCGAATAAGGCAAGCAAAAAATTGTGCATGTAATAATTTCGCAAAAATCATTCTAAACCTAACGAAAAAAAAATATATATTGTGTTTATTATTAAATTATTGTAAATTTATTTAAAAAATATTTTGTTGCATTAGGCTAAATTAAATTGCGCTTGTTATAATAAGGTTAGATAAGTTTTCTAAGGTTCTTTTGGTACAAAATTATTTTTTTTTTATATTAACATAAGTGAAAAAATATATCTTTAAATGTTTAAGAGAAAATTTTAGAAATGACTTAATTTTAAACGAGTTCTTGCTAATTGACCAGTTTTACCCATTCGGCATAAATGGGTAAAATAGATATTGTTCGAACAAAAAAAGTTACCCTGGACGAATCTGCTTTAATTTCCTACTCATTTCTGCAACATGCAAAGCTCCTGATGTGTTAATTGCAACACGAAAGGCCTAGAACTATCATTCAATTATATTTCTTTTGGCCTAGTTACTTAGACTTAATTATATTGATTATTGTTTATTGCGACTTTTGATATGGCGTAATGACATAAATATATACTTATGCACTGTAATTATTATCGGTGTGTCGGTATTAAACATTTCTTGTTTTGAATTTAGTTTTGCAGCAACTTAGGCTTTGAGTTTATGAAGGAAATAACCTTGAAGAGAGGTTCTCGGCCTTTATCATTCCTTTAACGAGACAAAAGCAATGCTTTTATTAGACTAAAAGTCCCATTGTTCCTGCGGACGTCCGACAGGGCAGCCGCGCCTTAAGTACCTGCTGTAAATACTTTCTGCATAATTCCTGTGCAGAATGGCATCTCAATAACATTATTACTGCACATGACCGCCAGGGGGTGGGAGATATCTTCAAGTAGTTATGCTGCATTAAATCAAGTAAATATACGATAATAAGAACTTTATAATGATATTAAACAAGTATGCCTGTTTTGGGTCGCCACGTAAGCGCACCATTGAGGGTTGTGGTTGTCCAGCTGGTCACAAGGTACATGGGGGAACGGGGTAGGGAACACGTGGTGCCGAGAGGGAAGCGATCGTAATTACACGCTCGAAGGCACTCAAATATTGGCATACCTGCAGGGAAAAGTATACAGCCATGAAGCTAGAAACTATGTGAAGTAACCAGCCAAAGTTGTCAGGGTAAATAAACCACGGCGCGCGGGTTGGGGATTGAACTCGCGGCTAGTGTGTTTCACGACTCACTTGCAGTGAGTTCAATCCCCACCCGTACCGTGGTTTAAAATATCTATCCAAAACTTGTCTTCTGATGTACAACATCAGCAGTTAATGCAAGTTTACTGAATATTTTAAACGCCCTTCTAATCTCAACCATATACATGAGTATAATTCTTAAGTATGCTGCATCAGGGTCCATCACCAGTCAATCACAAAAAATCTGGACACATTATAGAGATTTCCCACCAGACTAACTACAACATGAGTATAAATTTTACAAGGTAAGGCTGTGTGAACTGGATTTCAAAAGACTTGAAGAAAAATCTGTGATTATGATATATACAGAAAATAATTTTTCGAAAGTTTCATTATAAAATCGTTTCTCTGGAGAGCATTTTCATTATAAAATCACTTCTTTCAAAAGCACTTTCTTTATAAAAGCCCTTCTTCTCATATTCTCATCAGGCTCTTCTCAAATGCTATATTTTCTTTGGGCTAAAGAATCTCCAGTTCAATCCCTTTTTATACTAGATTGTTTGAGTTAATACTTTAAGTTGTAATGTTTTGCGTTATATATTTCACTCTTCAACAGGGGCGGTTTCAGTGTGTTAAAAGCTGGTGCTGCGCCCTTTTATTTTCCAACAATATGGATATATTTCCACTGGTTTGCTAGTTTGGATTTAACACAGTTAAATATCAGGTAAATACAGAAATACAGTAGTTAATGGGTTGCCAAATATGATTTCCAGGTGTCTCAGCTGATAACATTACTTAAACTGCAGACGAGGAAAGTAGGTGCCGGAAATACAACTTCTCTATATAATAATAATAATAATAATAATAATAATGATAATAATAATAATAATGATTGTAATAAAAATATTTTATTTCAGCATGATACAATTTTGTACAGAGATGGGTGACAGTTATGCAAACAGAGCATTTTGTGTGCCAAAGGTGTTACGAACACAAAGTCAGACGACATAATTATACCAATGACTGACAAACTTAATGTAAAGCTAAAAATATTATAATTTCAGGAGTCCATATGAGATGCAAAACAGAAAATTAATGGTTTTGCAAGATGGTTTGGCAAACGTCCTTTATTCCATTATTTCATATTTATTTCCGTGTAGTATATTTCTTCTAGTATGATTAATTATTAATGGTGGTAGAATTACTGACAAAACTATTGTAAATAGAACTGAATGTAGATGTATTCTGGAAATGCTGTAAAAGAAAGTGCTAATTATTACTTAAATTCAACCAAGATTTTTATATGACTGGTCGTACAACATATAAAGAATCTGATACGGAGGTAAGTTTCTAGGAAATTGCGGTATTATACGCTTGAGAAAATACGAGTGTCATAAAGAGATACTTTGTGCTAGAGAGAGAGAGAGGGAGAGGGAGAAAGAGAGAGAGAATGCGTGTGATTATTTGAGTGCTGCATTAAATGTGAAAAGATTAATATAGCGATAAAAAAACTGAGTGACAAAGAGTGCGTTATGGTGTGAGTTATGCTCCACATTGTGCTCTCTCTACAAGCATAACACAGCCATCCCCAGAAAACTCATAACACAGCCATCCCCAGAAAACTCATAACACAGCCATCCCCAGAAAACTCATAACACAGCCATCCCCAGAAAACTCATAACACAGCCATCCCCATAAAACTCATAACACAGCCATCCCCAGAAAACTCATAACACAGCCATCCCCAGAAAACTCATAACACAGCTATCCCCAGAAAACTCATAACACAGCCATCCCCAGAAAACTCATAACACAGCCATCCCCAGAAAACTCATAACACAGCTATCCCCAGAAAACTCATAACACAGCCATCCCCAGAAAACTCATAACACAGCCATCCCCAGAAAACTCATAAGTACAAACATCTCAGAGCAACATGGTAATATGCACGAACCGTAGATGAACTATTTTAACTAATGCATATTAGCTAATGTATAAGCAAAATACGAGACAGCAAGGAGTTAAATATATAATAGGAGGTAGTAGCATATCTATTAGAATAGATAAATACTGCATTAAGGAAATTTGTGTAATTTGTTTTGCGTATAAATAAATTACCGGTTTTTTTTCATAAAAAAAATATGACCAATACCTGTTCTCTGTGGTGACTTATTGATGTAAATCATGACTACTGAATGCAAAGATAATATATGAACTCGAAATAACTCAAAGAAGCATAGTGAGATGTTCTTCAGGAACGTCTCAAAGAAGCATAGTGAGATGTTCTCTAGGAACGTCTCAAAGAAGCATAGTGAGATGTTCTCCAGGAACCTCTCAAAGAAGTATTGTGAGATATACGTTAGGAACAACTCAGAAGAGGAGGGTGAGAGGCAAACTAGGAATAACTGACTTTGAATACAGAAGAAGTGGACGGATATAGGAATATCTCTCTAGTTTATCCCATGATTATATCAATAATAATTATGCTAACCTCAGATGTATAATATAATTCATTGTACGAAATATAAATGACAAAAGTGGGTTGACAGGTTTCATTTAAACAGAAAACAAAATGATTGCTGCTCAAAAAATGTAAATAGCATGGGAAAAAATACCATAGACATGTGTTGTGTGTTATTTATTGCCTTGATGGTCATAGTGAAAGTAAATTTTCAATCCGTGTAGCATATTTCTTTTAGTATGATTAATTATTAATGGTGGTAGAATTACAGACAAAATGCTAGGTAAATTGACACAGATGCAACTAACGTGACATTTTATTGTGGCAACGTTTCGCTCTCCAGGAGCTTTATCAAGCCACAATAAAATGTCACATTTGTTGCATGTGTCCATTTACAATGGTTAATTATGTTTACAGCCAATTGACTGACTACATAAAGGGTTATTAAGTTTGAATGTTACCTGCGCACAGTCAGTATATAACCTGCGTGTAATTAAAGGTTTTCTATAGTTTCACACATTCTCTACATCTTCAGTTTTCATGACAACGTAAAATTGTGTTGCCTTCAACATTCAGTAAACATCCAACTCCCATAGTAAAGCAAAGTAGAATGTAAGTCGCCATATGCGGGTTATGGCATTTTACTGTAATTGTGAGGGGACATATAGACGAGTACAAACAGGATAAGGGTCTATCTCGCGCTCAGCTGACGGAGGATCAAGCCTCCACCACGTCTTGCGCTGAATGACCCATATATGGGTTTATCGCTTAACATGAATTATACAAGCAAAACGTAATCATGAAGACGTTTCGTTAACTCATGAAATACCTGGTTGACAAAACGTCTCTATAAATAAAATTACAGTTCGTGTCTTATTTACATACAAATCCCAGTCTGTCCTTCCAAGGCAGAACGATCTTGGTTTTAAGTTAAAATAAATTAACCATATTTCAGCATATTTAACTTGCCACAAACAAAGCAAAAGTGCCTTACCAAGAGAGTGTTTTAACGATACTTAAGATAAAGAATCGATAAACTATAAAACCAAAGCTTTGATTTAGTGTCAGGATTGTTTTTTCCCCCCATCAAACACTATCGTTCCTTAAGGAGGACTGGTTGCACATCCTGGTGTGAATTAATTGCAGCAACGACTTTTCGTCCTTGTTCAGTACAGTTGCTCAAGTCGCAAGATTAACAAAGACAACATTACAGAACAACGTCCATTAGGCAACATCTGTTGTAGCTCATTATCCCTAAATCATTGTTAATTTCGTGGCTGTACCTGAAACGTTTAACTCATTACTCATCATTAGTGAACACGGGCGCTTTCTTCCTTGTGTCTGTATACCCTTTACTGGGACAAAATGTGATGACTTGGAACTATATAAAAAAGATGAGGTAATCAGTCCCTCATCCTTTGAATTGATACCCAGATGCTGAATGTATCTAACTAGTCATCTAGTCGGTATTGTATACCATTCATGTACAACTTACCCTTCACTGCTTAGAACCTATCTCACCGTTTCTAGTTTGTGTGTATAGAATACTGGCACCTTGTTACTTTGTCATACGCTTTTCTGTATATCAAACGCCGGTGAAAATCCAAGTGTTCTATTCCTGTTGTCAGTATATCCTTCACTATCTAGAATAATGGCTGCATGTTCTTACTTCCAGTAAGAACATGCTGCATGTTCTTACTTCCAGTAAGAACATGCAGCAGCCGTTATTCCTAACTTCCTACTCTCTCTAACTTCCACTGTTCTTAACTTCCTATTGTTTGTATATTCTTCATTTCTTAGAACATTGGTGCCATGTTTGCAGCGTGACTTTGTAAATGGTTCTAGTTGTACCAAAACGTCGTGGTAGGCTCCTCTCTCCTGTGTGTGGGTTATTTGTGTATTGTTCCAGTAACGGTATTGAGCCTTTCTGTTCTTTCGTCACTATATTCTTCACTCTTCGAAACCTCTCCATCACTGGAGTGCACCAATTATTGCATATAAAAATATTATTAACTCCTGACTTCCAGCAGGAGAGAGGAAGCAGTTGATGTGTTTCCCTTGACTTTGATATAGTCACAGCTAAAGAATTTTCCTAACATTGACCGAAGTAAGGGTATTTATTCAATTTTTCAGGGTAAATCTTTTGTCGTGGTCGTACAAAAATAGTACATGGCAGTGCTTAATGAGTGTGGAAAACACTCCTTTTTTTCCCCACTGAGGAACTCTTCAAATCGCCACGAAAAATAATATACTCAGATATAGACCTGCAAATAAAGGTTCATTATTTTATTATCATTAACATTAATTATTATCATGCATTTTGTACTTTGCATTACATAATTGTGGTTTGTTACCTGATTACTCTTACAACCATAAAACAAGTTTGAAGTGGACTGGGAATAACATCTCAATGGGAATGATTACAGAAGTTCCTTGTAACTAGTTACATAAATCGAGGTTGTGGTACGGATAAGCAGCGTCTCGCATTCTCGTCCACATCTAATCGATTCCGACTTTCATTCCTAATTTCTAGAACGGTGAGAAAATCTAATGCCTATAAATATAGTACAGAGAATTAAAAAAAAAAAACTCGCAGTTCAATCATTTTGTCCTATGGCTACGATTGCAATATTTAAGACCAGAACACAATTAACGACTTATCTTGACAGAAATCTTCAGAGGTAGAATGTTTTGTTCATCATCTAAACATCTCCGGAAATCGTAAGAACATTAAGAGGACCATAGAAAGAACTCATCAATTTACTATTTTCTCAATAAAATACTACAAACTACATAAGACCTTATATTTATATACGTGTATATATATATATATATATATATATATATATATATATATATATGGGTGTGAAGCATGGGTTGCAAATGCTGCAGCGAGGAGGAGGCTGGAGGCAGTGGAGATGTCCTGTCTAAGGGCAATGTGTGGTGTAAATATTATGCAGAAAATTCGGAATGTGGAAATTAGGAGAAGGTGTGGAGTTACTAAAAGTATTTGTCAGAGGGCTGAAGAGGGGTTGTTGAGGTGGTTTGGTCATTTAGAGAGAATGGATCAAAGTAGAATGACTTGGAGAGCGTATAAATCTGTAGGGGAAGGAAGGCGGGGTAGGGGTCGTCCTAGAAAAGGTTGGAGGGAAGGGGTAAAGGAGGTTTTGTGGGCGAGGGCTTGGACTTCCAGCAAGCATGTGTGAGCGTGTTAGATAGGAGTGAATGGAGACGAATGGTTTTTGGGACATGACGATCTGTTGGAGTGTGAGCAGGGTAACATTGTGTGAAGGGATTCAGGGAAACCAGTTAATTGATTTAGTTGGACTTGAGTCCTGGAAATGGGAAGTACAATGCCTGCACTTTAAAGGAGGGGTCTGAGATAGTGACAGCTGGGAGGGACTTTTCTCAGCTGTAGTATCTGAGCTCCTCTGCAAAGACAGTGATTATGTATGAGTGTGGTGAAAGTGTTGAATGATGATGAAAGTTTTTTCTTTTTGGGGATTTTCTTTCTTTTTGGGTCACCCTGCCTCGGTGGGAGACGGCCGACTTGTTGAAAAAAAAAAAAAATATATATATATATATATATATATATATATACAGTTTCATTTCTCATACCTCAAATTATGAGAAGTATATTTTGAAGAAATGAATGAGATTCAGTCTCCGGGGAAGGAAATGAAAGATTCTCAAACATAGCAACATTTCTTGTACTGACTTTGCTTTGCGAATTCTGTAGGTTTTCAAGAAAAGCGAGACGACGATTGAAGTGAAACACCGTTGTACCTTGTAGCTTAAGATTTAGTTTATTCAGTTGTTGAAATACATCTGCTAAATATGCATGAAGTGACTTTCACAATATAAATTGTAGGATTAATTAAACATCTAGAGTATGAACAACTGAATAACTAGAGCATGAACTGATGACCATCTACAGTATGAACAATTGAACATCTACAGTATGAACGATTGAACATGGCGTAAAGTGTTTCTCGTTCCTAGACACGAGAAATCGTTGCAAGTGCAGGAGGGAGTGTGTTAAGGTATTGGAATTCAGATTTCCCTTCAGCAAAGGAGGCCTGTTGATGGGTAGCCGAGTTGCCACGCTTCTAGCTTAAACCTTGATTGTCAGGCAAATTATATGTAAGCTATTAGTAAGGTAGCACCTAGTCTAAGATTTTAGTTTAGATAGTTAAGTTTGAAAAGGAATATTGGGATAAGTAGCATAAATACAGTCGGTGCCGTATCTCTGTAGATCTACAACTTGGTGTAAACAAGGCAGAGATTTTGAATCTCAAGGAGGCCACACATAACATCTCTTAGGAGTCAGCCGCGTTTAATCACATGGGAATAAATGCTCGCGGTAATTCAGGCATTAATTATGGGAACCTACTTTCCAGAGTGTAGATTTAGTGTCTTATTCATTACAGACAGACGAGGTAATAATACTTCATCCACCTCTCTTAAGCCCAAAGAGTCTCCAAATTGTAAGCTTGACTGTGGGATCTAGTACACCAGCCCACACCTTGTCTCAGCCCATTGTTTACTTATGAGCACTTAGGCAGTAATATCTGTACGGTGTCAGAACTATGCGATTATCGTACTGGTTTTGTTTGAGGGTCGGTTGAGGGTTCACCATAGGTGGCGGCCTCGTCAATTAAGATACACACCTACATAGAACAATAAGTCCACATACACACTTGAATAAATGCCGATGTAAAATTTCCTCCAGCCCTATCGTGATAGGGCAGCTTTCACTTTATAGGGTAAATACAGGATGGGTTTTGTTTAGCGTAAATTTTGTTTGACGTGATAATTAGTGTCAGTCAGGTAAAAACCTTTTCTCGGCAGGACATGTACAGTGTGAATAATAATAATTAAACAATTACCGTGTGAACAATTGAACATGTACATTGTACAGTACGAGCAATTGAACATCCACAGCAGCAGTAGAAGTGAAGAGTTTCAAGGTGTGAATCCATATCTTTACCGAGTTGATTAGAAAATCGAAAGATCGATAGAGTTGACGCCTTTGACCACAGTTTCCAGGATCTTGCCAGTGGATCTTGTTGGATGAGTCAGGAGACGATGAATCTTCTGGGAGTAATGATGAATATGTCATCAGGCTGTCAAGATTCAACTCGTTAAATTTCGAGCTCATTCTACAGCACCTTCTTACTATTAGTCTTTGAGAGGGAGCGCTCAACCCGTAAGGGTCTTGCAGCATCTGGGAAAAAATGAGAGGAAATTAGATTCGATGAGAGGGAGGATAGACCCAATTCCTTGGGTCAACAGAACATCACTGACATACAATTTCTTCCCGTTAGCGGCCCAGCACCGTTAAACAGTATGCACTGAGGCTTCTCGATTTCTTTTTCTTTATTTGGCAAAATTCAGTAATCACGGAATGCTTATACAGTGGACCCTCGGTTTTCGTTCACCTCCAAACTCGAACAATTATGTAAGTGTATTTTCGTAAGTGCTTTTGTAAGTGTATTTTTGGGGGTCTGAAATGACTAATCTAATTTACATTTGTCCTTATGGGAACAAATTCATTCGGTAACGGCACTCAAACAGCATTCTGGAAAAAAATTTCAACGAAAACCGAGGGTCCACTGTATACTCTATTCTCAGTACAGAAATATAAGCTACCTAGGTATCTCTACCATATTACATCCCACAGGATGAGTTACATACGTAGCGCTATATTTGACAGCCTGAGGTAAGAGATTTCAGTAGGGCAATAAAGATATTAAGTATTCCATTGAATGTTCATTACCTACAGGAGATTCTGGAATTATTATTGTTTGATAATTAGCAATAACAAAGAGGGACCTATCCCATATATACCTAGAAGCAGGTATACCTGGGGAGGGTTACGGTGGTCAACACCCGCGCGGCTCGGTCTGAGACCAGGTGTTCAAATGACAGCAATGTCACTGGTAGGTATTGTATATCTTTGACATATTACTTGTCAGACACAGCAACATCATGAATTCTTGGTACAGAGGACATCTCCGCTTCCTCTGTCCCAACTCCTGTGTTTGAAATACTTCCACTGGTGGGTTCCACTTGCATGTTCTTCATCTGCCTTGCACATCTGACTCCAATATATAAACGACCAACTTCCTGCCTGTGCTTCAGATTCATCATGATCTCTGTGCTCAACACCTGCTCCTAGGCTGGGGACTGACTACTTCATCTTCTATTGTAATTCTAAGTGGCTGAGGGACTGATAACTCTCTCTTAATCTGTCTTCCGTTTATGTCAATGAATTTCATTGATTTAGCCACTGGATGGCGATACGTCTACAAAATAAAGATACTTGTTGATATACTATTGACACAGTATTTAACAGGTTTTGTATTCTTTATCACTCCTGTTTGCACTGGTCTTTCTAGCATTTTTATGTAACTGTGCTAGCAGCATAACAATGACTTACTACAATCACTGCAACGATGGGCTGCTGAACAGATGGTGAATGAGTTGGAAAAATTAAGGTTGTACAAGTCATCATAATTTGGTCTGAATGCTCTGGGTGACCCACAAATCGACGAGGATTTATCACACTTAAGAGCTGAACAGTGTCTGAAAGACTCCTTGTTAATGTTTCTAAAGGACTTTATTTTTTCCCGTCTGATGTACACAACTAATGCTATTCTGCCTATCAATGTGAAACTTTCTACGAAATGCATTTGTGGCTTAATTCTGAAGAGTTGTTGTTCTTCCGCACATTACGGAGTTTCCGGCTTCATCTCTCTTATTTTTTTTTTTTTTTTTTTTTTTGGGGGGTTCTTACAATGTGTGTAAACCCTTTTTCTCATGTTAAATGTGTCATTTCCACGCACATGTACTGGAATTTGAGTAAAACTTGTTCGTCTCTCGCTATGGATCTTTGGTCTTTCAGTCATAAAGGACTCTTTTGTTGAGGTACCTGACTGTCATTTTTAAGTCTACGTGGCACGTATACACCACTACACTACACATCTAACATCACTACACATCTACCAAAACTACACTACACGCTGACCTTCTAGTATTCTCTAGAGATGTCTATACGTTATGGATATCGCGTTTTATAACCATTCCCTTATCCTTTCTAATACATTTCTAATTCTAACAAGCTTTTCCTGGAAAATTCCCTGTGCTTAATCCATGAACTTCCTTTGCCTTCTTCGTGGGCAACTGAAGGGCGTTCTAGTTTGCTCCTCTTTGGTTAAATGCACAGAGGATCAGGAGCATTGTTCAAGTCTGTTGCTGCTTTTTTTTAATAAAATATGTTATTACTTTTGTTTATACTCCCTCCATTAAATTTTATATCCAATTTTTCATCACCGGACCACGGGGCCCGGTAGCTAAAGCTCTCACTTCACAGGGCGAGGGTCCGGGTTCGATTCCCGGAGAGGGTAGAAACACTGGGAGTGATTCTTTACACCTGTTGTCTATGTTCCCCATCAGTAAAATCGATAGCTGGGTGTTAGTCGACTGGTGTGGGTCGCATCCTGGGACAAAACTGACCTAATTTGCCCGAAATGCTCTGTATAACAAGCGGCTTTCTATGTAGTAGTATATCAGCTAGGCCTGTATACCTTGTACATGTACTTGTAGAAATAAAGATATTATGATTATATTATTATCACCTTATTCTTATCTATGTTCACTTTCAATTTTCTTCTTTTACACATCCTCCCAAACTCACACCCATACATTTGAACTCTTATATTTGTCAACTCTTTATTAAATTGGCACTCAATGTATTTTTGTTTTCAATATTAGTACTTGACAGTTCTGCTCATCTGAACCTCTATTGCTTCACTAGTGCCTTATCCTCACTTATCCTCACCATTTCTGCTTGATTAATCCATGTGATTGCTATGGTATCCTGGCGATCTTGTTTGGTATTCATATTATGTTTATATGCAGGACCATAATGGTTTCCATTTTCCTCATTTCCATAACATTTTTTCTTATCTTGGTTTCCATATTACAGGAAGGTAATGTGGTAATGGGGTGGGGATGAGTTGGTAGGATAAGTAAACCATACCACGGGTGGGGTTTATCAGGTGAATTGTTATTAGGTGGTGCACTGGAGTGGAGGGTGTCAATCGGTGGGTGCTGATGGTGAAGTGAGTATTGGTGGAGGGAGGGAATTTGGATGGTTCGGTTTAGTGGGGGTGAGACGGAAGTTGGGAGTTTGCCTGGAGAATTGGGAGGTCGGGGTGGTGGGTTTTGGAGTGGTGAGTTGGGGGTGAAGATGGTGAGTTTTGGAGTATTTGTTTGGGAAGGTTAAGACGCCAGCTGGATATGTTTTACATAATGTTGGGGAAATTGAGAATTATGGCGAGGGGGGGGGGTTATGATGGGCTGGATGCGAAAATTTGTGTTTTGGTAAATATGCTGTTGTAGCATTAACGTATGGGCAACTCTCCTAACATGTATTGCCCCCGCTCACCAAGCAGCAAATAGATGCGCGATGGTAGCCATTTACATTTTCTGAATGTCCACAAGATGCTTATGTGATTCAGCTGAGCGCCAGACTGGCTGACCGCTCTAGAGACCACCCATGACCGTTCCACAGTTTCGGAAATCCGACATAGGAATGTGGCTTAGCTTCCATATGTGCTTGATAATTGGCTCTTCTGAAATGCTGAGAAAGAATTTATCTTGTGGGTGGCATTATTTTTAAATCGATATTTATGTCTGTTTTAATTGTAAATACATCAGCAATGCATTATTTTTTTTATAATAGAGCTACGTAAAACATTAGTATTATCCATTTATGTTTGTCTTGCAAAACAAGACAAACAGAAATGGCGCATCACGCGCCTTTAATAACTCTTTAAAAAAAAGTCATTGAATGCATATGATTTATAAAGTCACTAAAAAAAGCCCAACCATTGAATGTACAGCAGCCTAATAATGGTGAGCATGAGACAAAAAACACTGCGATATTTTGCAAATGTCTAGTAAAACGCTTCTTCTTCCTGTATTCAAAAAGTATTTTTTCAAGTAATTGATGATGAGTGGCATAGGAGACTGCAGAATATATCAGAATCAATAATTATAACATAAACATGATGATTTGATAATGTTCCAGGAGGAGAGAAATGTCATCTACAATTTGCATTATTAATGTAATCAGCAAGTTTTATCTTTAATCTGCGTTTGTTTCCTCGGCTTAAGTCTGGTATCATTCTCCTCCCATCGTCTTCAATACTTAATAGAATGATTTTTTTTTCCCATCTTGTGGAATTTTTCCCCCATCTTGGGGATTTTTTTCACCATCTTGTGGAATTTTTCCCCCATCTTGTGGAATTTTTGCCAGACCACACATAAGCTCTCATAAGTTTTCATTAGTTCATAAGTTGCTTTTCTCTTTATACAAAAAAAATAATTTCAAATCGTTGGACTATTTTACATTTGGTCCATCTACAATTAATTTATATCACCTCGTCTTCTCTATTTGTTGATGTGCGATACAAATCTGTACTAATTATGGGATCTCTTGCCTGGGGAATGACGTTACGCTCTAGTACACTTATCTACTTAAAATCTGAGATTACATTTTTAAAGCAGCAGAAGAGAGCATTGCCATAGCCTACCGTGAGAATATTACCAGCATAAATTATACATTAATCATCATTATCTTTTGTGAGACTCGATGCTCTTTTCTTGTCTGTTTTGGTCAGAAATCCATCCTCTGTTCTAATTTTCTTAGGTTTATTCATTAAGGAAAATTAGATACATCTAGATAGTTATGTGGTGGAAACACAATGTTGCAAAGAAATATATCAGTTTGTGTTGAGAGGCTTCAGTAGAGCGAGGGGTTCAGTGGCTCTGAGAGCTTATACTTTATTAATGCGTTTAATAGTATGATGTAACTGCCAATATTATATTATGGGTTACCTTCCTATGAGATAACTAAAAGTTTTGTCCCATTATTTTTTAATGTTTCATTTCGATAAAATGAAACCATAATTTATCACGTGACTTGTAAATTAATTATTTCTATATTTCTTCTTCTGTTTCCTCTTCCCTAAATACGACCTTACTTATAAGAACTCAAAATAATTCTGTCCATTCAGCTTCATTGATGACGTTTACAAAATTCAATTGGCAAGATGTATCTGGGCCAGACGTGGGTAAGATTTCTATCTCCATTCTGCTCGATGACACAGACGCGTTTGCAGAGCACAGACTCTTAGTGATACTTTCTCACACTGTGTACAACATTAAGTCAATCTACAGTGAGCGTAACGCAGTCACAATAAAAATCTTGATTTACACCTAAACAATATTTTTGTAGTTACTATAGGCAGTATAATACTTTATCCACACAACGTGATGTTTAATGTTTGAAATAGTCAGTCACTTCTCGATTAATGTTTTACCTGAAATAATGTTTCAAGTACTAAGGAATTTCTCGTTAAATATGATATAGACATCATCCTTCCATGACACATTATTCCGTATACAACAGGGTAAAGCATCCCCGTTCCGAACTCAAAGGCGTCCCGCTGCCCGTACTTCGTCGTCAGTAAATATTCCAAGCATGATTGGATACTCGCCCTAATAGTTCACTAACTGTAATAACGTGTATTCCTATTCAGGTCATGCGTCTCAAGTGCCTCATTAGCAAATACCTTAATGAAAAAATGGTAAGACTCACACAGAGAAAGATAATTAAGATGTTCTACAGCCAAATCTCCTCATGTGAGGTTGTTCCTGATGCTGACATTTGGAATTTCTCTCAATCAGCGGTGACCGAGGCGCATTCCTTGATTAATAGACAGAAAACCCAGCACGCTGCCACTGCCAGACGCTAACGTTGATGACGGAAATATGACTTCTCTATTAATACGTACTGTGTATTTGTGTTTGGAATGTTTATAAATGTAATTCAGTTTTTGTTTATGAGACAAATATATATATATATATGTGTGTGTGTGTGTGTCAGGTCTGCATCAGAGACCACCATCTATGACACAACTTTCCTTCCCCACAGCATCAGTACCCTTATAGCAGATTTATTCTCATATACCTCAAAGCTATATAGTCTATGAATTTCAGATAAGCCGTAACAGATGACTGACATTGAATTAAGAGACGAATGGATGTAGATTCGAACCGTGGTCCTGAATGGTAGCGACTGGGCCTATGGGAAAGAGCAGTCGGAGCACAGATGGTGGCCTGTGATGCAAACATGACATAGAAACTTTCCTGTTAGAAGTCTCAGTGGTAGAGTGCTGTACCTACCACCATTCAGGTCCTCGGTTCGAATCCAAGTTCATTCGAACTTGGATTCGAACCGATATGATGCCTCATTTATTTAGACGATCAAATATAATGCCTCATTTATTTACACGATCAAATATAATGACTGATTTATTTACACGATCAAATATAATGACTCATTTATTTACACGATCAAATATAATGACTCATTTATTTACACGATCAAATTAACTGCTATATAATAAAGTAAATTGGGTAAGAAACTGGCATATTTTTAATTTTGATTTCTGATCGAATATAACGCTCATGATCTTTCTTAAACATCACTTTTCACATTATTCTTGCCTTTTCTTCATTACTTTTCAACTGTGTTCACTAGACATCGTCTTGAGAAAGTATTACTCAGCTGATGACATCGGTGGCACGATCTTAATCCTGCAAATACAACGTTGCTTTACAAAATTCTAAAGTATTCACGATTATAGGTCATACATCACCTGGGAAACTGGAAGAACATAAGTTCGATCCAAGGAAGGGATGAGTAACTCCAATTCCTTGTATCAAGAGCCCCATCACAAGCATCAAGGCACTCCTCCTAACGTACAAAAAGTAAAATGTCACATATAATATTGTATCCGCTCTTTAACTTGCATATTTAAGTGGGTCATGATGGCAGCATATTATCTGCACACCTTCATTTAAAAATACATTCATCTTCACTTTAAACATTATAGTAAACTACCATACACCTTACCTCACTCACTCTCCTCCAGTAAAATAAATGGTCAGATGACGAAAAGCTCCAGTTGCGGGTCATCATACTGACTAAGAATCGAGTCAGGAAACACTTGTCTTGTTTTCTGACAAACCTTACGTAGCCTAACCTTTCCTCCAGCCTCAGTTGGAACGCTAGCCTCGCATTATCGCAAGTCGCGTCAAGTTCCCGTTTCTTCTAACCACGTGGCCGGTGTGGTGGCACTCAGTGTGCGATGGGAATTGTGCCCTCATGTCCACATATGGTATCTAGGTTCCGGGAGGCCTCCAACTGCGTACAATCAACAGTCCCTCTCACCAGACAGCGCTAACACCCTCCTAAATTTCGCTTCAAGAGACAATTTAACATAAGCCACCACATGCAACTTCCCAACAGTTCAAGGAACAGCTAGCAAAAATTGGACTCCTGTCTAGAAAACCTTCCAGCCCCATCCCCAAACATCTTGCTGCTTGGTGACTTCAATCTAAGATATACAAAAAGGAAGAACTTAGCAAATAATGTTGTAGCAGAAACAATCCCTGGAGGCAGCTCAGATGAAAAGTCACACACACATGAGCTGCTGAATTTCTGCAACAAACACGCCCTAAGTCAGCAGATAGTGGAGCCAACGAGACTAGAGAACACACTAGACCTTATTTTCACAAATAATGAGGACCTGGTAAGAAACATAATATCAAAAACAACTAATTCTGATCACAATCTGATCGAAGTCCAGACGTACATGCACAGGAGTCCTGATCAGCAAAATGCATATAGCTATGAGGGTACCTTTACCATCTTCAGTTTCAACAACAAGAACATCAACTGGGACCAGGTAAAATATGTCCTAAATGAAACATGTTGGAAAGATATCTTAAATGACATGGACCCTAACCAGTGCCTGGAAAAGATCAACTTCCTGGTAGCTGAAGTATGTTCAAGGCATATTCCTTTAAGAAAAAAGAAGAGAAGAAGTAAACTGGAGAGAGAAAGAGAGAGACGCTCTCTTTACAGGAGAAGGCGAAGAATCACTGAGCTCCTCACGAATGCCAGATTATCTGAAACACGGAAACAAGCGCTAACCAGGGAAGTGGAAAATATTGAGCTTAAGTTAAATGACTCGTACAGGATCCAGGAGAGTCAAGAGGAGCTAAAAGCGATTAGTGAAAATGAAAGAAATTCGAAATATTTCTTTTCATATGCCAAAAACAAGGCAAAAAACACTTCTAGTATAGGGCCCCTGCTCAGACAAGACGGATCCTACACAGATGACAATAAAGAAATGAGTGAGATACTGAAATCGCAATATGACTCTGTGTTCAGTGAGCCACTAATCAGTCTAAAGATAGACAATCCAAACAATTTTTTCATGAATGAGCCTCAAAACCCTGCCAATGTATATCATATTTTTGACATAACCCTAACTCCACTAGACTTTGAGAAAGCCATCGACGACATGCCCATGCACTAAGCCCCAGGCCCAGACTCGTGGAACTCTGTGTTCATTAAGAACTGCAAGAAACCCCTCTCACGGGCTCTAAGTATGCTATGGAGAAGGAGGTTAGACACAGGCGAGATTCCACAGTCACTAAAAACAACGGATATAGCCCCACTCCATAAAGGTGGCAGCAAAGCAGTAGCTAAGAATTATAGACCAATAGATTTAACGTCTCACATCATAAAAATCTTTGAAAGAGTTATAAGATGCAGAATTGCAAACCACTTGGACTCCCAAAAATTGCACAACCCAGGGCAACATGGTTTCAGAACAGGTTGCTCCTGACTCTCGCAACTATTGGACCACTATGATATGGTCTTAGTTGCACTGGAAAACAAACATAATGCAGATGTAGTATACAGAGATTTTGCAAAAGCCTTAGACAAGTGCGACCATGCCGTAATAGCACACAAAATCTCTGCTAAAGGGATAACTGGCAAAGTAGGCAGATGGATCTTCAACTTTCTAACCAATCGAACACAAAGAGTAGTGGTAAACAGAGTTAAATCTGAAGCTGCCATAGTGAAGAGCTCTGTCCCACAAGGCACAGTACTCGCTCCTATCCTGTTCCTCATTCTCATATCAGACATAGACAGAGATGTAAACCATAGCACCGTATCATCCTTTGCAGACGATACTAGGATCTGCATGAGAGTGTCATCCATTGAGGACACGGAAAATCTCCAAGATATAAACCAAGTTTTCCAATGGGCAACAGATAACAATATGATGTTTAATGAAGACAAATTCCAACTACTCCGTTATGGAAAACTGGAGGAAATAATAGTAAGGACTGAGTATACTACAAACTCTAATCACACAATAGAGCGGAAAAGCAATGTGAGGAACCTGGGAGTAGTAATGTCCGAAGATCTCACCTTCAAGGACCACAACAATGCCACTATTATATCTGCGAGGAAACTGATAGGATGGATAATGAGAACATTCGAGACAAGAGATGCTAAGCCAATGATGATCCTTTTTTAAATCACTTGTTCTCTCTAGGCTGGAATACTGCTGTACATTAACATCCCCATTCAAGGCAGGTGAAATTGCAGATCTAGAGAATGTACAGAGAACCTTTACTGCACGTATAAGTTCCATCAAACACCTTAACTACTGGGAACGCCTGGAAGCACTTGACTTGTACTCACTGGAGCGCAGGCGAGAGAGATATATCATAATCTACACTTGGAAGATTCTGGAGGGACTGGTCCCTAACCTGCACACAGAAATCACTCCCTACGAAAGCAAAAGACTTGGCAGACGATGCAACATACCCCCAGTGAAAAGTAGGGGCGCCACTGGTACACTAAGAGAAAACACAATAAGTGTCCGGGGCCCAAGATTGTTCAACAGCCTCCCACCAGCCATAAGGGGAATTACCAGTAGACCCCTGGTTGTCTTCAAGAGGGAGCTGGACAGATACCTAAAGTCAATGTCAGATCAGCCGGACTGTGGTTCGTGCGTTGGACTACGTGGGGCCAGCAGTAACAGCCTCGATGATCAGGCCCTGATCCACCAGGAGGCATGGTCATGGACCGGGCAGCGGGGGCGTTGATCCCCGAAATGTCCTCCAGGTAGAACAACTGCTGTCAAATTTACCTCTGCTAGAACACTGCCACAAGTCCCCACAGCAATCGTCTCTAACCTGAGGCAAAATTAGCTGACCTCTTGAAGAGATTTAATGAAGCCCCATTAACCACAGAATCCTTACACAACCTTCTTCTGTTTGGCAATGCCTGTCTGCTTGCTTCATCCAGGAGGGATAAAGTCCTTAGCAATATCTGCTGTTAATGCAATAAATGCATTTCCTAGAGATGACAACCTCATCCATCTTCCTTGTATAGCGATAAACACCCACCAGGAAAATGCAGATCAAAGAACACCCTAAATTAGGAAGAAAAGAGAAGATAGAAATACTATTGGAGTACTTATGGTTTACACCTCTGTGGTGTAAAGGTACGCAATAATTTCGACATTAATTATGGGACCTTATGTTCAGTACGCCACTGTGGGATAGATTAGTGAGTCAACTGATCGGGTGTGGTTAGAAATCTGGAAGGCTTTGAGATGAGAAATTTCTCCATCCGGCACCCTAAATCCCTCTAGGTAAGTTAATAAAGGTATTACTTGTTGTGTCAGGATTTGAGCAAGGGATTTTTTGCCGGTTTACATTGTGAGTCTCAGCAGTGGAGTTGGAGTCTTTTACAGACCACACCCAGAGATTCAGACCAGTCGAGCATTGGTAAGCGCTATACAGCCCTTGTCATAAAAGGTGTCCACAGTTAAGCTAGGTATGGGATGGCTGGTACTCAGCATGCATTTGATTGACGAGGTGATTAATTAATTAGAGTCAATCATGTAAAGAGCATTTTAGCGACCTCTCAGACTTACCCTACCCAACCATGTCAATTCCTCTGCGTATTTTGTACGTCGTAATCATGTCACCTCATGTCCTTTTGTCCTCTAATGTCGTCAGGTTTAGCTCCCTAGCCTTTCTTTGCAAGTCATTCCCCTCAACTTTGGGATTACTTTCGTTACACTTTTCCCAGTGTTTTTACATGTTTTACCAAATGTGGGTTTCATACCGGAGCTGCATACCCCAAGACGACCCTGAAATATGCCATGTATAAGGTTGTGAATGCCTTCTTTGTTGATGTTCGAGAATGTTACCTTTAAAGGCTAGGGAGCTAAACCTGACGAAATTAGAGGACAAAAGGACATGAGGTGACATGATTACGACGTACAAAATACGCAGAGGAATTGACATGGTTGGGCAGGGTAAGTCTGAGAGGTCGCTAAAAGGCTCTTTACATGATTGACTCTAATTAATTAATCACCTCGTCAATCAAATGCATGCTGAGTACCAGCCATCCCATACCTAGCTTAACTGTGGACACCTTTTATGACAAGGGCTGTATAGCGCTTACCAATGCTCGACTGGTCTGAATCTCTGGGTGTGGTCTGTAAAAGACTCCAACTCCACTGCTGAGACTCACAATGTAAACCGGCAAAAAATCCCTTGCTCAAATCCTGACACAACAAGTAATACCTTTATTAACTTACCTAGAGAGATTTAGTGAGCCGGATGTAGAAATTTCACGTTTGCCGCAGTAGTTTAGTTGATGTGGGCCTCACCGCCTAATGTTCGGAACTATGCTGACCCCTGATTCTTTTTGTGTATATATGTGTGTCTTCACAAAGTTTTAGTTGCATTTTCAGACAATATTCCTCTGTTCGCATCTTCCTCATCAGCTTTGCATTATCTACAAATACTGACGTGAAGAAATCGATCCTCCTTGGTACTGACCCTTCGGGACACCACACGTCAGTTATCCTAACCCTGATACACTCATACAAAGTCACTCTCAATCGTCAGACGATACATGCTGCACAACAGTGGCAAAGTTTCGCTTTGTGTTAGCTCTGCGTAAACCTCTACGCAAAGCGAAACGTTGCCCCACTAAAAGCTTCTGGTCCGTGTCTTTTTTCCATTTGTTCAACTCTCAACACTGGCTTCACACACGCTCATGGAGCAGGGAGGGAGTGACCTAGTAGCGACCAGCGAAGAGGCGGGGCCAGGAGCTCTAACACGACTCCTGCAACCCCAATTAGGTGAGTACACACATACACACACACACACACACACACACACTCACACTCACGCACACACACACGGGGCCAGGAGCTATGAATCGACCCCTGCAACCACAACTAGGTGAGTACACACACACACACACCTCATCACTCACCGTCGACACTGCGTTGTCACTGGCAATTGTCGTGAAATTGTTATAATAATTCAGTCTGCAGCAGCCACGACTGAAGGGTTGGCAGGGTGTTTGTCTGGGTTGGTCCCATTGTTTGGTCGAAGGAAGTGTAACTTAAGTAAGTGTGGAATTATTACCCAGGGAACCAGTAGTCTAACGTCCCAATAGTCTGGGAGCCCAGTGTTCTGGTACTCAATGGTTTGGGAACCCCGTGGAGTGGAGAATCCCGAGGTTTGGGGACCCTTCGGTCGGTAAACCAAGCCTTCTGGGGACCCAGCTGTTGGGTCCACACCCACTCCATTCAACCTGCACCTTCCCACCCACCTTATTCAACCCCCAACTTCCCGCCCACCCCATTCAACCCTCACATTCCCACCCACCCACACCACTCCATTCAACCTGCACCTTCCCATCCACCCCATTCAACCCCTACCTTCCCACCCACCCAATTCAACCCCCACCTTCCCACCCCCACCTACCGCCACCTTAATCACTTACCACACAACTACGTCACCCACCCTCACACACCCTTCCACCCTCCAACACCCTCCCCACCCACACCACCCTCACTTCCTCCATATTTTATTACCTCTTCCACCCACCCTCAACTCAGTTCCCCTCACATCCCACTCCCTTCCTCCCATCTTCTTTTATTCTCATCCCATTCTTTTCTCCCTCTCCACTCTCTTCCCTCCCATCCCACTTTTGCCTACCATCCCACTCTTTCCTTCTATCCCACTCTCTTTCCTCCCATCCCACTCTCTTTCCTCCTATCCCACTCTCTTTCCTCCCCTCCCACTCTTTTTTTTCTCATCCCACTTTTTCCTCTCATCTCACTCTTTCCTCCCATCCCACTCTCTTTCCTCCCATCCCACTCTCTTTCCTCCCATCCCACTCTCTTTCCTCCCATCCCACTCTCTTTCCTCCCATCCCACTCTCTTTCCTCCCATCCCACTCTTTCCTCCCATCCCACTCTCTTTCCTCCCATCCCACTCTCTTTCCTCCCATCCCACTCTCTTTTCTCTCATCCCACTCTTTCCTCTCATCTCACTCTCTTTCCTCCCATCACACTCTTCTCCCATCCCACTCTCTTTCCTCCCATCCCACTCTCTTTCCTCCCATCCCACTCTCTTTCCTCCCATCCCACTCTCTTTCCTCCCATCCCACTCTCTTTTCTCTCATCCCACTCTTTCCTCCCATCCCACTCTCTTTCCTCCCATCACACTCTTCTCCCATCCCACACTCTTTCCTGCCATCCCACTTTTTCCTCCCATCCCATTCTACTCTCACTCCACTCTTTCCTCCCATCACACTCTTCTCCCATCCCACTCTCATTTTTCTCCCACTCTACTCTTTCCTCCTATTCAAAGTTTTCCTCCTACCCCACAAATTACTAAAAAATATATATTCGCCTATTACAATATTCAAACTTCTTTACGAAAACGCATATAAAATGTTGTACACTAGCTTCGTTGACTACAACATAACGATCTGTCTTACAGATCGTTATAGCTGTGTAGTTTCGTTATGTCGGTCGTTGACTTTCATTAATGACATTAAGTAGAAAGCTCGCTAAATATATCTTCATTAAATTTTGAGGTCTCTTTTTGAGGTATAATTTCGTCGGAATTGCGTTACTCAGCACTTTTTTTTTATATAGAATAAGGTAGCAGCAGCAGCAAATATATCAATAAGAGCAGTTGTATCAATGGAGGTTGTAGTAAGAGCAGCATTAACTTCAGCAGCAGGTCCAGCATCAGCAGTAGCAGTAGCAGTTGCTAAAGCGAAGACAGAGAGGTAGCTGAAACAACAGCTGAAACAGCAACAGCCGAAATAACTACAGAAACGACAGTAGCAACAACCGAAACAGCAGATGCAGCAACAACAGTGATAGATATAGAAGCAACAACAGAAATATCAGAAGCATCTCCCAGTATTGTTAGCTTCATCACGATCGTATTGGAATATCTGACGTCCATAAAAATACTATTTGCATACATTTATGTACTGCGTGGAATTACGTCTCTCTATCTCTCTCTCTCTTTCTATCTCTCTCTATCTCTCCAAAGCAGAGTTGCTGAGACTCTGTATGCCAAGGGGGTTAATAATAACCATACCATAATAATAATGACCATACCATAATAATAATGACCATACCATAATAATAATGACCATACCATAATAATAATGACCATACCATAATAATAATGATCATACCATAATAATAATGACCATACCATAATAATAATGACCATGCTATAATACTAATGACCATATCATAATAATAATGACCATATCATAATAATAATGACCATACCATAATAATAATGACCATACCATAATAATAATGACCACACCATAATAATAATGACCATACCATAATAATAATGATCATACCATAATAATAATGACCATACCATAATAATAATGACCATGCCATAATAATAATGACCATACCATAATAACAATGACCATACCATAATAATGATGACCATACCATAATAATAATGACCATACCATAATAACAATGACCATACCATAATAACAATGACCATACCATAATAACAATGACCATACCATAATAATAATGACCATACCATAATAACAATGACCATACCATAATAACAATGACCATACCATAATAATAATGACCACACCATAATAATAATGACCATACCATAATAATAATGACCATACCATAATAATAATGACCATACCATAATAATAATGACCATACCATAATAATAATGACCATACCATAATAACAATGACCATACCATAATAATAATGACCATACCATAATAATAATAACCATACCATAATAATAATGACCATATCATAATAATAATGACCATACCATAATAATAATGACCATACCATAATAATAATGACCATACCATAATAATAATGACCATACCATAATAATAATGACCATATCATTAGAGAAAATTATTAAAACTCGTAAATGCTTGACATCATGAAATAAAAAAACATCTTTTACACCTTAATTTACAGGCTTAAAACTGTTATGATTTAAAAAGACGCGTGAGTAAACACCGGGACATATTTATTAGAAAACGTTTCAGTCCTGGGACCTGGTGATCGTAAAAGGACACAAATGCAACTAATGTGACTAACGTGACGTTTCATGGAGACCGAAACGTTGCGACAATAACATGTCACATTAGTTGCATTCGTGTCCTTTTACTTAACATATTGTCGGTAATTCTACCAATATTAATACACCTTGTGATCACTTATCACACTCAAAGTTTAAATAAACAGTATTTCTAGGCGGAGAATAATATCTTTATTTACTACAAGTACATGTACAAGGTATACAGGCCTAGCTGACATCAATGACCATACTACTATAGAAAGCCCCTTGTTATGCAGAGCATCTCGGGCAAATTAGGTCAGTTTTGTCCCAGGATGCAGCCCACACCAGTCGACTAACACCCAGGTACCCATTTTATACTGATGGGTGAACAGGAGCAGCAGGTGTCTTACGGAAACACGTCCTAATGTTTTCCAGCCGTAACCGGAGATTCGAACTCTGGACCTCAGTTTGTGAGCTGAGTGCACTAGCGATCGAGCTACGGGATAAGTAAGTGACACATGGTGGTCTGAAAGATAATATATTTAAGATGAGATCAGGTAGACAATGAGGTCATGTGAGTCCATAGAACATAATAGTGGAAAATACAAAATTTCGAAAGCATTGTCATACAGCACCACTATGACAAGGTCCTGGATGCTGTAGAGGATAAACAAAATACAGATGTAGTATACACAGACTTTGTAAAAGCTTTCCACAAATGTGACTATGGTATAATAGCGCACAAAATATTTGATAAAGGAATAACAGGAAAAGTAGGTAGATGGATCTATAACTTCCTGACAAATAGAACACAAAGAGTAATAGTAAACAGAGTAAAGTCTGAGGCAGCTACGGTGAAAAGCTCTGTTCCACAAGGCACAGTACTCGCTCCCATTCTATTCCTCATCCTCATTTCTGACATAGACAGAGATGTAAGTCATAGCTCCGTGTCTTCTTTTGCGGATGACACCCGGAATGCCATGACAGTGACCTCCATGGAAGACACTGCAAGACTCCAAGCGGACATCAACCAAATCGTCAAATGGGCCACTCAAAACAATATGAAGTTCAACGAGGAGAAATTTCAACTACTCAGATATGGAAAACTTGAGGAAACTAAAAATGTATAAGGGTATACGACAAATTCTAACCATACAATTGAGCGAAAAAGTAATGTGAAAGACCTGGTAGAGATAATGTCAGAGGATCTCGCCTTCAAAGACCACAACATTGTATCTACCGCATCTGCTAAGAAAATGATAGGATGGATAATGAGAACCTTCAAAACTAGGGACGCTAAGCCCATGATGATTCTCTTCAAATTGCTTGTTCTCTCTAGGCTGGAATACTGCTGTACACTAACGGCTTCCTTCAAGGCTGGCGGCATTGTGGACCTAGAGAGTATACAAAGAACTTTCACGGCACACATAAGTACGATAAGGCACCTAAATTATTGGGAACGGTTGAAAGTCCTTGATCTGTATTCCCTGGAACGTAGGCGAGAGAGATACATGATAATATACACTTGGAAGGTCTTGAAGGAATTGGTACCAAACCTGCACACCAAAATCACTCCCTATGAAAGCAAAAGACTCGGCAGGAGATACAACATTCCCCCAATGAAAAGCAGGGGCGCCACGAGTGCATTGAGAGACAACACAATAAGTGTCTGGGGCCCATGACTGTTCAACTGCCTCCCAGCATTCATAAGGGGGATTACCAATAGACCCCTGGCTGCTTTCAAGAAGGCACTGGGCAGGCACCTAAAGTCACTACCTGGCCAACCGGGTTGTGGTTCATACGTCAGTTTGCGTGTGGCCAGCAGTAACAGATTGGTTGATCAGACCCTGATCCACCATGAGGCCTGGTTTTAGACCAAGCCGAGGGGGCGTTGACCCCCGAAACCCTCTCCAGGTAAACTCCAGGTATGATTCTCAACAAGGCAAAGCACCACCTACCCAGTGACACAGGATTCACATGACCTTATTGTCTACTTGATGACATCTCAAATAAGTCATCTTCAGGTTACTGTGTGTCACACTCACACTCCACTTTCCGCTTGTAAATATATATATATATATATATATATATATATATATATATATATATATATATATATATATATATATATATATATATATATATATATACTATAGCTGTACCCGCCACGCGTTGCTGTGGCTCAGTCTGGTTTGCCGACTCTAGAACACACAACATATAATTGTCCATGTGAGAAGCAATCCATGTCTAGATCTAAACTGCACAATTCTAAAGATATATATATACATATACATATACACTTTTATTTTTGTAAGATATGGAGGCCTTAAATAAAGTTGGCGTTTTGGGGCTCCTAGGAACGTAACCCTATTTTTCTCATAAGTTCTTCAGTTGATAGAGATTGTCTGGTTTGCCGACTCTAGCACGCACCGTCTCTGTAGTAAAATATTTAGTATAGCGTGTGTTGCTTTTACGCTGTCAAAAAAGCAAGTAGCTATATAAAAACACACATATTCGAATGCAACGTTGTGTCAAAATTTCAAAGTAATCGGTGAAGAACTTTCGGAGTTTTAAGATTTTGAAGAAACGAACATTTACAGATATATATATATATATATATATATATATATATATATATATATATATATATATATATATATATATATATATATATATATATATATATATATATATATATATATATGGATGGAGGGGTAAAGGAAGTTTTGTGTGGAGGGGCTTGGACTTCCAGCAAGCATGTGTGAGCGTATTTGATAGGAGTGAATGGAGGCATATGGTTTTTAATACTTGACGTGCTGTTGGAGTGTGAGCAAAGTAACATTTATGAAGGGATTCAGGAAACCGGCAGGCCGGACTTGAGTTCTGGAGATGGGAAGTACAGTGCCGGCACTCTGAAGGAGGGGTGTTAATGTTGCAGTTTTATAACTGTAGTGTAAAGCACCCCTCTGGCAAGACAGTGATGGAGTGAATGATGATGAAAGTTTTTCTTTTCGGGCCACCCTGCCTTGGTGGAATCGGCCGATGTGTTAATAAAATATATATATATATATATATATATATATATATATATATATATATATATATATATATATATATATATATATATATATATATATATATATATATATACTGTTATTTTTAATCTCTGTGTTAGAAGTGATCAAGGTCCCAGGACCGAAACGTTTTCTAATTAATATGTCCTAGTGTTTTCTCATTCTTGTTAAAACAATTTGTCGGTGTCAGTTACCATGGTTTATACTAAGCTGTTATCATGCCTCAGCTTATTTGAAAGCTAAGCCCTATCTAATGTATACAAACTTTCTCCAGGATGCAGCACATAACAGTCGGTTAACATTCACGAACCCATTTACTACTAGGCCAAAACAAGCAACAAATTTCTCGACTCTTCTATGGCTGAACAATAATTCTTCAGTTGTTAGTTCAAGGGGCTACAATATATATCTACTGAAAACGCTGCTACATCTAAGTTCACGGTCTGGAATAAGTACGAAACTTAGCAGACAATTTCAGACCTGACTCAGCTCCCGTCTTTACCATGGTGGAAAAAATATCAGGGCCCTGCTGGAGCCACTAAAAGGACTGGACATACATTTGCTAGTACTTCCCAAGGCCTATATTTTCCCTCCTTTCTTCTCCAATCCAAGTGGGTAATCGCCCTACTAAACATTGTCTCGTACTAATGAACCAAACAATGGCGTCCCCTCTTCTCTCTTGTTTTGGGAAATTGCATCAACTCTCTCGTCGTTATTCTTTATTAGCTTTTCTTCCTCGTTCACCATTTCAACCAGGAACAGTTCAAAGATGTTTTGCCCCTACAGTGAAAAGTTGCCACATACCTACGTTTTCGTAAATTAGGTACCTCAGAACAAGATCTGTCTCATTATAGACCCAGAGTTCTTACCAGCGCAATTTATACATTGTTTTCAAGTATATTTAATAAATTTTCCGTTTGTTAGTTAGAGACTCGAAACTCTCCTCATCAATTTGTCTTCGGAAAGGACAGCTTTCCCAATGGCTTCCCTACTATCAGAGACATTTTAGTGTTTAAGTGAATAAAAGTCTTTCCCTGATTTTATGCCTAAGGAAGGCATACCAAAAGTCCTTAGTACAACCTCATCCTTGAAAGCTATTAATAAACATACCTCGGTTCTTCCCACAAGTCATCGTTCTATGTAGATGATTTTGCAATTGTCCGTATTGGGCCAGACTGTCGACCACAATAGTGTCATTATCACAACTGCCAGGAAAATAATAGGATGGATAATGAGAACCTTCAAGGCATCGGAAGCCAAGCCAGTGATGATCCTCCTTAAGTCACTTATTCCAAGCTGAAATACTGCTGTGCATTAGCAGCAGCTCCTGTGTGTGTATATGTACTCACTTATTTGTGGTTGCAGGGGTCGAGTCATAGCTCCTGGCCCCGTCTCTTCACTAACTTTGCTACCTGCAGTGTTGAACAAGTGACTGTAACAAAACTACCTCCTTCAGTAGTGACTGTAAGATAATCATGAAAAGTTTAATCAATAATGTGTGTTTATTTGTCAAACAAGAAAACTAGTAATAGAGAAAGGAATTCTGGTGCTAATTTTTCTGATTACCTTTGAATGCGTCTACACACACACACACACACACACACACACACACACACACACACACACACACACACACACACACACACACACATTCAGACACACACTAATCAAGCACTCTCTTATGCATTGCTATGCCACACTATGCCCGACAGACACATATCGTTAAACAAAATTAATGCACCATAAACTTGGTGGTAAATTTTGAAATGCGTAATCAAAATGAAAAAAAAAGTTGGGGTTTATTTGCTGGATGATCTCATCACAATGTTAGACATGCAATAAAAATGTTTGAGGAAAATTCTATAAGCGAAGACCTGAAATCTAACCTATTTGCCATTCTCATGGGCCGTTTTCCTGGGCGATTACCAATATCAATTTCTGATTGTTCTCTGGAAGTTGCTTATTCTAGTATTGTTTACAATAGACTTGGTTACTTCAAGTTGAGGAAAATTAATATAATCAAATGTGCAAATTAAAGGGGAATCTCGGCTAGTCCCGCAAACGCTCAAATTTACACTCAAATCACAAGTGGTGTCAAATCACAGTGTGTATGTGGACACGTCTTCTCTGACTTTTTGAACAGTTCTTGCCAAATAGCATAAAAGTTCCAATTTTATTTAACTTTAATAATCGTAATTTTGAAATGTTTATATGGAAAAAAGGGCACTTAAAAATTGTCTAAATTTTCAACTTTATCTGACCATTGAATTTGTTATTGGACGCTGTCACTGGGATGCAGCTAGTAGTCTGATATCACAGACATCTTAGATTTAATACTCAGTTTTAAGTTAGTTATTATATATTCTTCGCAAGTGTATAGTCATAACTATAATTAATAAGAAAGAAATACTAATAAATCTGGATACGTCAGTACTGCCGAAAGTAACGAAGAAAAGACACAGGTACAAAGGAAACTTATTTTGACTATGTTACGCTCTGCTTAGAGTTTAATAAAGTCAATTAACTGATAAACTTCTTAACAGGTCAAAACATTGTTTTAATAAAAGCTTTCACTACACCTGTGTCTTCTTTATATTAATACCATTATTTTAGCCAGATTCCTCAGACCTCTCACTTATAATCCATCCAATTCAATCGCAGACAATGGTGCGTCAGTCTTGAACATTGATGTAGGGCTATTCATATATTTTATACGAAATGAAAAAATCTACCATGACGTTGTATGATATAAAATTTAACCTTGTTTTGCACAGGATGGACCGAAAAATCAGCAGAAGGCCTAGTTGAAGTACTCGAAGTCACCACCGGGTTAGTCATCCATTACCGGCTCCACATCAGATAAAATGAAACAGAATGGGAAGGAAGGGAGAAGCCAAACTCCAAAAGTGGGGAATACACAGGCATGAGGCAATTCCTCTTCTCCTGCAGTGGAGAAGAGAACTAGAGGGAAAAACAGTCAATGAAATGCTGGAACATGTGGCCAAAGAGTGCAGGGAGGCAGAGGAGAATTTCGTACCCAGGGGCAACAGAAACAATAGGAAGACCAGAGTGAGTCCATGGTTTACCTAGAGGTATAGAGAGGCCAAAGCCAAATTTGCTAAAGCACGATAAACGTGTAGAAGGCAAAGAACTTGGGGAAACAAGGAGCTGAGCCAAAGAGCCGGAAACGAGTATGCATGGATAAGGAGGTAGGCTCAAGAGAAAATTTGAAAATGACATAGAATCGGAAGTCAACTCCTACCCAAAGTTGTTATATAGCAATATAAGGAGAACAACAGTCAGAGACTAGGCAATCATGTTGAAGAAGGAAGATGGGGAACTTACGAAGAATGACGAGGAAGTCTGTGAAGAGATCAGCATGAAATTTAGGGAGGTATTCTCAGAGGAGACAGAAACGCTTCCAGAAACTTGAGACGGTAGAGTGCACCAGCAAGCACTGGGAAGCAAATGAAAAAAAACTGTTATGTGAGTAAAATATCTCTAATGCAGTGGGACCAGATAATATCTCTCCGTGGGTTCTGAGAGGGAGAGCAGCAGAGGCAGTGTGTGCCACTAGCAACAATCTTCAATAAATCAATCGAAACAGGGCAACTGCTAGACATGTAGAAGAGAGCATATATAGTCCCAGTTTTTAAGAAAGGAGATAGGCAGCATTAAACTATAGATCAGTGTTACTGACATGTATAGTATGTAAAGTTGTGGAGATGATCATTAGGAGAAGAGTGATGGATCACCTAGGAAGGAGTGGGTTCCTACATGACAGTCATCACGGCTTCAGAGATGAAAAATCCTGTGTCATAAAACTACTGGAGTTCAATGACAAGGTTACAGAAGTAAGACAGGGAGAGAGAGGGATTGGTAGATTGCATTTTCTTGGTCTGTAAGAAGACTTTTGACACAGACTGGTACAAAAGCTAGAGAAATACTCAGGAATACCAGGAAAACCAATGCATTGGATCAAGAAATTTCTGACAGGATACATCGAGAGATGGTCCATGATGAGGTATGGGAATGGATGCATGTGACGAGTGGTGTTCCACAAGGATCAGTCCCATGGCCGCTGCTGTTTCTTGTAAACGTGAATAACATGACAAATGATTATAGAGTCAGAGATATCTTTGTTCTCAGATGACGTGAAACTAATGAGGAGAATAAAAACAGACGAGAACCAGGAAAGGCTACAAATGGATCTCGACAGGCTACACCCCTGGTCTGACAAATGGCTCCTGAAATTTAACCCCACCAAGCATAAAGTTATGAAGCTTTGGGATGGACAAAGAAGACCGCAGATAGAGTACAGGCTCAAGGGGCAAAGGATACAAACCTCACTCAAGTAGAAGGACCTTGGGGTGAGTATCATACCGAGCATATTCCTCTGAGGCGCACAGCAACCAAATAACTGCAGAAACAAATGCACGTCTGGCAAATCTAAGAATAGTTACTCGACCTCTAAGTATTCATTCACGACACTGTACACAGCCAGATCCCAGATAAGTACGCTCACATACCCGAAACTAGACGGTGAATCCCATACCTCGGAACACCAGCCTTGCAATAAGTTATTTCATCAAATTTTGCTAAATACAGTGAGCTTCGAAAGAGATCTTGGAGTACTTATTTGGGATCTAATTGTGTTGCTAAAGTATTGCGTACTTTGCTGGAGAGTGTGCAGGTTCGCATCCTGCTGTATACTGAGAGATCATGTTTAGATTATATATATATATATATATATATATATATATATATATATATATATATATATATATATATATATATATATATATATATATATATATATATAATATATATACATACACACTTCAGGGAAAACTCAAGGTTCTCCCGGAGCTTTTTGAAATCTTGTCTTCTCCTACCACCCCTATATTCTATATTCTATGTAGAGTTTATTTAGAGACAAAATACATTGACAAAAATACAATAGGGATTAGAACAACATAGATAACATCTCAGAGCTACATCTCGAATACTTCGTCCACCTCCACGGCGGTGGGCCGTGTGCCCAGAGTGCTGCAGGCATTTCCCTGTGGATGGCAACACTGAGTCTCTGAAAGACTAAGCTGGCTGCCCTGTGATAATTGGTTTATATATATATATATATATATATATATATATATATATATATATATATATATATATATATATATATATATATATATATATATTATTGCAACCACGAACGAGTGGTATTGATCAATAACAACACTGCACTAGCCAAGGACTCGAATCCATGTTGTACTGGCCGCCTCATGGTGAGCCAGAACCACATGACGCCTTAGTCCACAGGACCACCCAATCCCACAAAGATTACGCAGCCAGCAGAGCTAGCTGCTGCACCATCTTTGTAGGATTGGGTGGTCCTGTGCTAAGGCACATGTGGTTCTGGCTCACCATGAGGCAGGCCAGTACAATATGGGTTAGAGTCTTGGCTAGTGCAGTGTTTTATATATATATTATATATATATATATATATATATATATATATATATATATATATATATATATATATATATATATATATATAATAGGCCGAAGGAGACTCGAACCTACGAACCTTGGAACAAGGTACTCAGTGCTCTATCACCATACCAAACTTGTCCAATACCTTGGAGCCCAGATAACACTAGATGTTTTGGTCCAAGGCAGCCAGCATTCAGGCAGGTGGCTTTCAGCTTTTCATCTCATCCCTTGCATGCATGGACCGACGGAAGATTTTTACAATGTTAAGAAAAAATCTCTCGTCGGTCGATGCATGCAGGGGATGAGATGAAAAGATGAAAGCCACCTGCCTGAAAGTTGGCTACCTTCGGCCAAAACATCTAGCGTTAGCTGGGCGCCAAGGTACGGTAGTAGAGCACTGCGAACCTTGTTCCAAGGTTTGTAGGTTCGAGTCTCCATTGGCCTGAGTTTAGTGTTTGTGAATATTTCGCCTGTTCTGCGAATTCTAAACATACACACACACATACACTCATACTCATACACTCCAGTATGCCATAACAACATACTGGAGTGAGAGATATGGAAGGAAGTGTAAAATAAACCCAGTGAGGAGCAGGGGTGCGGTGGGGACAATACGGGAGCACTGTATTAACATCCGGGGTCCCAGACTATTCAACATCTTACCAGAAGATATCCGAAACATCGCTGGAACCAGTGTAGAAGCCTTCAAGAGGAAACTGGACAAGTATCTTCATCGGGTGCCAGATCAACCAGGCTGTGATGGATATGTGGGGCAGCGGGCCTCCAGCAGCAACAGCCTGGTTGACCAGGCAAGCACCAGACGAGCCTGGCCCATGGCCGGGCTCAGAGAGTAGATACTCTCGAAACTCTTCAAAGGTATATCAAAGGTATATATATATATATATATATATGTCGTGCCGATTAGGTAAAACAGGTCAATTAGCAAGAACTCATTTAAAATTAAGTCCTTTCTAAAATTTTATCTTATTCGTTTAAAGATATAATTTTTTTCATTTATGTTAATTAAAAAAATTATAATTTTGTACCAAGAGAAACTTTGAAAACTTACCCAACCTTATTATAACAAGCGCAATTTAATTTAGCCTAACCCAACTAAATATATTTTAGATACGTTTACAATAATTTAATAAAAAACAAACACAATGAAATATATTTTTTTCGTTAAGTTCAGAATGATTTTTGCGAAATTATTGCATACATAAATTTTCGCTTGTCTATTATGGCAAGACGAACGTTGCTATTTAAGCCAAAATCGCAAGTTTTACCTAATCGGCACGACTTTAATATATATATATATATATATATATATATATATATATATATATATATATATATATATATATACAATACAGTCGCAAATAGGCGATCTTAACTATGAAGAACAAGTTACATGGAGCTCCCATGTGTATAGACTTCCATTCCATGTGGCTTGTTCTGCATATTATACATACATATATATACATACATATATATATATATATATATATATATATATATATATATATATATATATATATATATATATATATATATATATATATATATGGAAGATTAAGAGTAAGACGGTGAGCAGGAGAGCAGACGAACAAGGAGGCTTTAGGAAGGGTAGGGGGTGTGTAGACCAAGTATTTGCTGTGAAACATCTAGGTGAACATTATTTAGATATGGGTAAAGAGGTTTTCGTGGCATTTACGGATTTGAAAAAGGCGTATAATAGGGTGGATGGGGGAGGGGTCAATGTGGCAACTGTTGTAAATGTATGGAATAGGAGGTAGGTTATTGAAAGTGGTGAAAACTTTTTACGAGGATAGTGAGGCTCAGGTTAGAGTATGTAGACGAGAGGGAGATTATTTCCCAGTAAAAGTAGGCCTTAGACAGGGATGTGTGATGTCACCATGGTTGTTCAGTATATTTATAGATGGAGTTGTAAGAGAAGTGAATGCTCGGGTGTTGGCAAGAGGTGTGGGGGTAAAAGATAAAGAATCTAACACAAAGTGGGAGTTGTCACAGTTGCTCTTTGCTGATGACACTGTGCTTTTGGAAGATTCTGAAGAGAAATTGCAGAGGTTGGTTGATGTGTTTGTTAGGGTATGTAAAAGAATGAAATTAAAAGTGAATATAGGAAAGAGTAAGGTGATGATAAAATTAGATAACGGAAGATTGGATATCAGATTGGAGGGAGAGAGTATGGAGGAGGTGAATGTGTTCAGATATTTGGGAGTGGATGTGTCAGCAGATGGGTCTATGAAGGATGAGGTGAATCATAGAATTGACGAGGGGAAAAAGGTAAATGGTGCACTGAGGAGTCTGTGGAGACAAAGAACTTTATCCATGAAAGCAAAGATGGGAATGTATGAGAGTATAGTTATTCCAACGCTCTTGTATGGGTGTGAGGCGTGGGTTGTGAATGTTGCAACACGAAGGGTGGAGGCAGTGGAGATGTCATGTCTGAGGGCAATGTGTGGTGTGAATATAATGCAGATAATTCGTAGTTTGGAGATTAGGAGGAGGTGTGGGATTACCAAAACTATTATCCAGAAGGCTGAGGAGGGGTTATTGAGATGGTTTGGACATGTAGAGATGTTGGAATTAAATAGATTGACTTCGGAAGTGTATAAATCTGTAGTGGAGGGAAGGCGGAGTAGGGGTCGGCCCAGGAAAGGTTGGAGGGAGGGGGTAAAGTCCTAAATGGTTTTTAGGACTTGACGTGCTGTTGGAGTGTAAGCAAGGTAACATTTCTGAAGGGATTCAGGGAAACCGGCAGGCCAGACTTGATTCCTAGAGATGGGAAGTACAGTGCCGGCACTCTGAAGGAGGGGTGTTAATGTTGCAGTTTAATAACTGTAGTGTAAGCATGCCTCTGGCAAGACAGTGATGGAGTGAATGATGATGAAAGTTTTCTTTTTCGGGACACCGAAATATATATATATATATATATATATATATATATATATATATATATATATATATATATATATATATATATATTATATATAAACCAAGGATCACAGAGCAGCCAGCTTCCTCTCTCAGAGACTCAGTGTTACGATCCAGATGAGAAATGCCTGCAGCATTTTGGGAACGCAGCCCACCGCCGGGAAGCTGGACGAAGTATTCGAGATGTAGCTCTCAGATGTTATCCATGTTGTTCTACTCCCTATTGTATTTTGTCAGTGTATTTTGTCTTTAAATAAAGTCTACATAGAATAGAGAATATAGATTGTGGTAGGAAAGAACAACATACAAACAGCTCCGGGAAGAACCTTGAGTTTTCCCTGAAGTAAGTTTATTATTTTCTCTGAGGATGAGGGTCCCCAGCACAGTTCCAGAGGTGGTACCTCCTATTTTATATATATATATATATATATATATATATATATATATATATATATATATATATATATATATATATATATATATATATATATATATATATATATATATATATATAATGAAAACGTCAAGTATCATACAATGCAAGTAACCCATGAATCAATTACGATCTTGTACTTTGTCAGTTGCTACAGTAGTATAATTTATCGAGGTATGTACCATTTATCACATACACTTCACAACAGTTCTGTATAACTTCACATTTGATAACGTTATGCTTTCTGGCAACCAACAAAATTTCTGATTAAATAATTATTTCCAGTCATAAAATTAAAATTCCTCTTCCAATGCTCTGCCCTTGCGGTCTTATTACCTCTGAGATTAATGTCATGAATGTGTACTCTATTTCCGGTCCTTTGGGCGAATTTCCTGTCTCGGGTTAATGTAAAATGTACAGTATTGGCCGCAACAAATTCTCGTTTTTAAGTTTCCATGAACTCAAGGGGATTACCTAATCCAGTGCAAATATTAATTATACTTTTAATTACTATTCATACTTATATATATATATATATATATATATATATATATATATATATATATATATATATACAGTGGTACCCCGGATTTCGTCAATAGTTCTTTCCAGAAGGCTGTTCGATTGCCGTTACCGAACGAATTTGTTCCCATAAGGACGAATGTAAATTAGATTAGTCCATTTCAGAGCCCCAAAATTTCAGTTACAAAAGCACTTACAAAAATACACTTACATAATTTTTCGAGTTGGGAGCTGTACGAAATCCGGGGTACCACTGTATATATATATTTATTTATTTTAACATATCAGCAGTTTCCCACCAAGGCAGGGTGGGCCGAAAAAGAAAAACTTTCATCATTCACTCCATCACTGTCTTGCCAGAGGCATATAAATAAGGGGATATAAATAAGGTCTTGAGGATATCTCTCCAAGAGAGAACCCGCAATAATGGATTCAAGTTAGATAAGTTTAGATTTAGAAAGGATATAGGAAAGTATTGGTTTGGAAATAGGGTAGTTGATGAGTGGAACAGTCTGCCTAGTAGGGTTATTGAAGCTAGGACCTTGGGTAGTTTCAAATTTAGGTTGGATAAATTCATGAGTGAGAGGGGTTGGATTTGAGTGGGACTCGCGCATGAGTGGGTAGAATTGTCAAAGCTTGTTTCTTGGGTAGCATTGAAAATTGGGTTGAGCAAATGTTCTGTTGGTGGGACGGATTGTGAAGGACCTGCCTAGTATGGGCCAACAGGCCTGCTGCAGTGTTCCTCCTTTCTTATGTTCTTATGTTCTTACTACAGTTATAAAACTGCAACATTAACACCCCTCCTTCAGAGTTCAGACACTGTACTTCCCATCTCCAGGACTCAAGTCTGGCCTGCCGGTTTCCCTGAATCCCTTCATAAATATTACCTTGTTCACACTCCAACAGCACGATAAGTCCTAAAAAACATTTGTCTCCATTTGCTCCTATCAAACACACTCACGCACACTTGCTGAAAATCCAAGCCCCTCGCGCACAAACCCTCCTTTACTCCCTCCCTCCAACCTTTCCTAGGCCGACCCCTACCCCGCCTTCCCTCCTCTACAGATTTATACACTCTCGAAGTCATTCTATTTCGTGCCTTCCTCTCTACATGTCCAAACCACCTCAATAACCCCTCCTCAGCTCTCTGGATAATAGTTTTGGTAATCCCGCACCTCTTCTAATCTCTAAACAACGGATTGTCTGCATTATATTCACACCACACATTGCCCTCAGACATGACATTCACCACCTATGCCTCACACCCATATATATATCGTGCCGAATAGGTAAAACTTGCGATTTTGGCTTAAATAGCAATGCTCTTCTTTCCAAATATGGGAAGCGAAAATTTATGTATGCAATAATTTTGCAAAAATCATTCTGAACCCAACGAAAAAAGTATATTTCATTGTGTTTGCTTATTATTAAATTATAATAAACTTGTCTAGAATATATTTAGTTGTTTTAGTCTAAATTAAATTACGCTTGTTGTAATAAGGTTAGGTAAGCTTTCTTAGGTTCTTTTGCTACAAAATTATTAATTTTTACATTAACATAAATGAAAAATATATCTTTAAACTTAAAAGAGAAAATTTAAGAAAGGATTTAATTTTAAATGAATTCTTGCTAATTGACTAATATATATATATATATATATATATATATATATATATATATATATATATATATATATATATATATATATATATATATATATATATATAATAGAATGGGGTCCACCTCTGGTGTAAATTGTGGGACCCATAACCTCGGATAAGTGGATAAAAAGGCTTCAAGGAAGAATATTTAGATTTCTTTCTGAAGCCATTTGAATATTCCACTTCACCTACCACCCCATCTTTTCAATTTTTTTTAACTGTAAGTATACATGTGTATAAACTTTATTTAAAGACAAAATACATTGACAAGAATACAATAGGGAGTAAAACAACATAGATAGCAACTCTGAGCTACATGTCAAATACTTCATCCAGCTCTCCGGCAGTGGGCTGCGTGCCCAGAATGCTGCAGGCATTTTCCCTCTGGATCGCAACACTGAGTCTCTGAAATAGGAAGCTGGCCGCCCTGTGATCCTTGGTTTCTATGATGAGTTTTTCACCCAGCTCCTTGAGAAACTTTAGAGCACACTTGCCCCATGCTCCAAGGGTCTCCGACCCAATTCGGATGAAGTTATAGCAAGGGGGAAAGCCTTCATATTTTCGGGTCTTCTGGGTCTCCCTGTGTTTGGCAGCTCCACCCCCTTCGGCTTCGGAGTATGGCAAGTAGGTGTCTGCCCTTGTGGCAGCACAGGTGTAGTCCCAAGCAATCTGCTTACCATCCTTCCAGGGTAGCATAGTGGCTCCATCAGGACGCTTTTGACTTCCATCAGACCTCTGAACTTGGGGTTCCCGTTGAGCTGGGCAACGGGCTGTGGCAAGGCTTCTCTTTATAATGTTGACCTCCTCATGTCTAGCATACTTCCCTTCTGATGTGTGACACACGAAACCATGAAGCCCGAATTGATCAGCCGTCGCCCTGCCGCAAATACACCTATGTTCGGTGAGTATGGGGGCGGCTAGGCGAAAAGCAACACCAATCCAAATGGTCTGTGGGTCGAGCCGAGTGCTCAGGGAGGAATTGGGAACAGCTAGAAGGAAATCTCCTGAGTGTGGTGCCTTCACCACTAGGAGACGAGCTTTGTCCTTTCCTGAAGCGTTTGTGAGCATTGTGTTGGCAATTTTTTCCATGATCGGTTTGTCCCAGTGGGACTGTTTGTGCTCCTTGGGAGGAGCTGGTCTGCTGGAGGAGTCTGCAAGGGTGTCCCACCGCACGGCTGCTTCAATGAACCTGGGGTCTTGAGCTCCCACCACGCCTCTCAAGCGTTCGAGGACAATCTTCTTTACTAATCCACAGGAGGCCAAACACGTCGACAGAAATGCAAGTAAAGCTACCTGCGTTGCTTTGCGCACCCCAATACCTCCCAGTTGCACTGGGAGGGTTGCTTGTTTCCATTGCCGATCCTCTAGTGACAGATTTAGTGCCTTCTTAAAGGTTGATCTCAGGCGTGCGTCATACTCGTCAAGTGTTGGGTTGTCAAAAGAGGGTGCGCACCTCAAGAAGTGAGTGAGTCTTGGCATAGTAAGACACCTTGTGAGGAGATACAGGGCATCATGGGCATCAAGATCCCTTATTCTCTCCTCCATTCTCTTCAGGTCATTCACTTTGTCCTTGAGGACCGTGTCGATGGTCTGGTGACCCAGCGGTGCTCCCAAGAGGGTACTGTTGGATGGAGTGGTAGTAGAGACTTCCGGGAGGATTGTTCGCACAGCATTGATTATTTCCTGGTTCGTTGTGATGATTTCACACTTGGAGGGATTGAGGATGAGTCCTAAGGCTTCTCCCTGTGTCTTCACCCGTTGTAGGTCCCCTAACAGGGACTCTTCAGTACCTGCCAGAGTGCCATCATCCACTATCCACTGCACCATCAATCCTTAAACACCAGGCGCTCAGCAGTACTGAGCGTGTTTTTTCCTGGTGCAAGAACGTACGGGATCGTGCAGCCTCAGAGACTAATTTCAACCTCATCCTGTTTGGGGTACCAGCCTTCACAAGCAGTCTATATATAATGAAATCATGAAATAAGTGATTTTGAATCATTAACAGAACTGCAGCTTGGCCAGGACTCGATCCTGCATTCCCCTGCCCCGCCCTGTAAAAACTGAACAAAGTATGCATCCCTCTATCCACTGGACGATCAAGTCCTAGCCAACTGCAGTTCTGTGAATGATTCAAAATCACTTTTCATGATTTCATTAATACATAGACTGGTCGTGAAGGCTGGTATCCCAAACAGGATGAGGTTAAAATTAGTCTCTGAGGCTCCACGACTATGTATGTCCTTGCATCAGGATAACACGCTCAGTACTGCTGAGTGCCTGGTGTTTAAGGATGGTGGTTCAGTAGATAGAGGGATGTGTACTTCAGTTCTCACAGGACTGGGCTTGTGAACGCAGGATCGAGTCCTAGTCAGCCGCAGTTCTGTATATGTTCCTAATAAGTTGAACTTACTAAATAGGCAAAACTTCATAAAAACTGGACTTAAAAAAATTAGCCTGATAAATTCATTTTTTCATTGACAATAATGTATTTTTTTATTTTATTTATTCAAGCCTGACTTAAAAAGCTCAAGTAAGTAACTTAACCTAAGGAATTTTTTTCAGCCAAATTCTACTAAATGAATCATAGATCAGTTTAATTACCTATTAATTAAAATCAATAACTTATTTTTTTCGTTATGTTTAGATTGATTTCCGTCAGTCGCATTACTATTATTTGCTTAAAAAAACACTGGTTCGTTGATGCATTATCTGCATTCCTCGTGGAGACTGATATTGAAATTGCCACGTCCGTGTTCGCATCAAGGGTGACATGGCCAGTTCTACTGGGCACCTGATGGTTAAAGCTTTGATGGTAGAAATTTCTGTTAAGTCTCAGAGTGATCAAGCTTAAGTTTTACCGTTTATATCACTAAACACCCCATTAATCTTTAGTGAAATTCCGGTGTCTGCTGCACTTTCATAAAAGTGCAGTACAATTATAATATAACTAGCCATACATTCACACTACAAAATATTACAAAGACATATTTTGACCTAATATTTACTGAAACGGCAGACTTGTGTTTACTCTGTAATTGTAAAATTTTTGCAATAGCAGACACATAGTGATGAAAATAATAGAAAAACTTTTATTTATATTACACGACGTTTCATTCACGTGAGCTCCATTTTCTAAGTTGAATATATTTTCGAAATTTCTCGAGTCTTTTTTTTCATAACTACTCCGGAATAGTCAATTAAACCATGGCTGATGACTGGATCAACAAGCCGACAAGGCTTGCTCTTCAGCAAGTGCCTAACTGGTAAGACAGTACAACTGTCTTACCATTATGTCCTTGAATTTGTATTGATAAAGCCACAGATACCCAGATGTTTCACATGTGTCTAATTCTTCAATTAATATCATGTAGGAAAATACTCTAAGCCTAATAACAGTGACATATCCCGCCCTGCCATCAGTCGGCTGCTTCTTCGTTACTTCGTTATTTGACTACTAACAATATGGAAAAAAATTGGTTTGAAAAGACACGTGAACAAAAAACAGGACAAATTTTTATTAGATAACGCTTCAGGGTCCCAGGACCCAAATATTTTCTAATATGACCTACTGTTTGCTCATACATCTTTTTTTAAACAGGCCTCGAATATTTACATCGCATATATCATCGGTTACACTCATTGTTCTTAACAAATTCTTTATATCATTTAGCTTATGAATCAAGACAAAAGAAAAAAAAATTGAATGTCTTAAAAATTATCTATGTCGATAATATGAGTCTTCAATATCTCACATTCTTATTCACTCCAACTAAAAAATATAATCCGTAGCTGCATTAAAATCATGAGAGCTGCTTCTAACATACCGGAGCTGCTTCTAACATACCGGAGCTGCTTCTAACATACCGGAGCTGCTTCTAACATACCGGAGCTGCTTCTAACATACCGGAGCTGTTTCTAACATACCGGAGCTGTTTCTAACATACCGGAGCTGTTTCTAACATACCGGAGCTGTTTCTAACATACCGGAACTGTTTCTAACATACCGGAGCTGTTTCTAACATACCGGAGCTGTTTCTAACATACCGGAGCTGTTTCTAACATACCGGAGCTGTTTCTAACATACCGGAGCTTCTCTTAATTTACAGGAGCTGTTTCGAAGTTGTTGTGGTTATATTTGCAAAAGTAATACACACCCGCACATAGGAAAAAGAAACTTTACGACAACGTTTCGGATCGACTCGGACCTTCAACTAGTCACGTGACGAGTTAATGGTTCGAGTCAGCCCGAAATATCGTCATAAAGTTTCTTTCTTCTGTGTGCGGGTTATTTGTGTATTGTTCCTGTGTGTTCTTTTTATAAAAGTTGCATAAAATAACAAGTATATGTCACGTATATGTGTCGTATGTATGCATCATACGTGTAATTTTGTAGGAAAAGAAACTCACGTAGATACTAAACTTATTATTCTAGATAGTTCACGGGTTGTCAATGCCCTGTCATAGTGATTATATACTGTCTGGTGGAAGGTATAATTTTGGTAGAAATGGTTGCATTGTCATATATATTTTTTAATTTTATTCATGTATTGTACTGATTGGTTTGTCATAATAATTCTCATTTTATTTACAAAATTTCACAGTAAAATGAAAAAAAAATATATATAGAATTGTCTTCGATAATTGTCTTTCTGATTGAGCTTTTACTCAGGTGAATGAATGTGTTGAAAGACATATTAAGGAAGCAAATAGTAAGAAAAACAGAGACGCAAGAGAAAAACAAATATTACTGATGTGAGATGTGTGATTTAGATCAGTGAGACATTCGTTAAGAAGGCGGTGAGAACTAGCAAATTTAAGATAAATTACGTAACATTTGGATAAATAATGATAGTAATAATGCTAATAATAATAATGTAAATATGTTAGCATTGGTTAGAAAATTTTGTTGCTAATGGCGGGTCTTGGTGAGGAAGAAAGTAGGGATGGGGGGGGATACAGCAAGAAGAATGACTGAGGCGAATAGAAGAGAGAAATATAGGAGGATGCAATGCCTGTCTTCCCAACTAACACGTAATTTGAAGATAAATCAGTAGACTGCATTCTGGTCTGTCCTACACCATCATCAGGTAAGACGTTTTTATTTATGTTATACCTGAGCCCCATAATGACAGGTAAACACTCACTCTTACTGTTGTGGGGTGTGAGTCAGGCGCCACTCTGTGGCCATATAAGTAGAAAATATATTGATGTATACGTGGTGATATATGCTCGTTGTTCAGCTTGTCAGGCAGATGTATGGAGGTAGCTCATCCATACCATAGCTACTCTAGCTCCTGTCATCCACTGACCATGCTGTCTACACCTCACCCACCCCTCAAGGGAGGTTCCTTGATGCTGGTGAGGGTGCTCCAAGTCCTGGATTTGAGAGTGAATGCCTCCCATTCCCCTCAGGCTCTGTATGACTCCTACGGCTTAGCGCTTCCCCAAGAATGTAATAATAGCAATAATTATCCACCTAATCCGCCCTACCTGGTTTAATCCCATTTATCTAACTCTATTAAGTCTATTCCAATCCCATTTGGTCTACACCCATTTTTATTTACTCTCGCTTGGTCTTCTCCCATTTGGTCAACTGTGATTTACTTTACTTCCATTTGATCTCTCATTCATTGGCTTATTCCCATTTAATCTACTCACACTAGTTCTTCTTCCATTAAGTTTAATCAAATTTGATCATTTTCCCTCTAAGAGCATAAGAAAACTTTGTTCGTCTCTTTGTTGGCCATTATAGCGGCAGCTGGATACCCCTCTCTCCTCTCTCTCTCTCTCTCTCTCTCTCTCTCTCTCTCTCTCTCTCTCTTTAAGACTGGAAGAAACTTTCTTTTGACTGCTTCGGTAGACGGTTGATTTCCATCTTGGGAAAGTGAACGTCAACTTTTTATCAAGTCGTTGGTGTTAACACTCTTTCGAATTAAATTCATATTATTTTGTTTATGATTATGGATCTTTACTGTCATGTTTACCTAATAAACAGATACATTTAGCCCATGAATACATAAGACATAATTATGAAGATAATCATAATTTTTTCAGCAAAATTATAATTTTCACAGTGTAATATTACAAGATATTTCTCGACTTAAAGGCACATTAACATTTATATTTGCATTAATGTTCAGAAATTATTAATGGAATAGAAAATGTTGTATCATGAAGTAGAACTCTAGGTAAGCACAGCCTTGGGGGTAGGGGAGCAGGGTTAGTAGTTTTTAAGCCGGATGTAGCCAGAGGGAATGGAAAGTAGGGAGAGAGTCTTCTGCTTTACTATTATTGCCTCATCCATCTAAATAATAGAATATTGTCCTCGACACATAGCCACCGTCTGGACAATTAAATCTTCTTCTACCCGCCTTTCATATGTATTCCCGGTTGGTAGACATTCTGGGAATTAGTTACGTAGCGACAGTTGATTGAAGTGTAAATACTTAGAAACCCTAATTTTTAAAGGGGTGGACCGGTAAGCCAGCTAAAAGTCTCAGTCAGATGACCAAAAGCTCCAACGGCGGGTCATCATCTGACTAAAACCCGAATCAGGAAACACTTGTCCTGTTTCCTGACAAATCTTAACTAATCTTGATTGAAGAGGAATCAAGGTGTAAGGTTAATATGAACTGGGCAGTTGATGGAGGGGAAGGATGACAAATTGATTTTAACCTTTTATATTAAATAGTTCAGGCCACCCCAATACACACTGTCCACCACACCACCTCCCACCTTATCTAGATTTCACATTCGTCATAACTTACACCAATCTGGTTGCACTTAGTAATAATGTTGGTAGAATTACCGACAATATGTTATGTAAAAGGACACATATGCAACTAATGCTGGGTAACGGCACATCTGTCCTTGTATCTAACACAGTTGTACTTAGTTGTGGTGGTGGGGGCTATATTTGGGTGTCTGGCCTCCCTTCTTGACTACTCAGGAACGGTCATACACTTTTCGTGACCTCACTGGTCCTAACATACCTCCTTTTAAACCAGTAAATAAACTCTATTACCACCGCTTCCTCAACAATATCGTGCTTGTGTACATAGCAACAAGCACTAAGAACCTGAAACGCCAACCACCAAGCATTTTTTCCGGTTCTCTCCCATGTATATTGATGATGCTACATTTCTTAAAGAACTACATTATCTGGTTTTGATGACTTTCTGCGTACTTTAAATATTACTTTATGACCATATCATGTGTTGCCAGGACACTCACCACAACTGTCTAGCTCCAGCTATAACCACTCTGATAAATATCATGCCGTTAAGGGGCACTTAAGTCCCTCCGTCTAATAATAACATGTTTATTTTTCACTATAATCTACCTTGTCCATAATCATTATCGCATTTGCTTTGTTTGTTTCGTAAGGTGAAGTCCAGGATCTTTCCTTAATTCATGGTATTACTTAACAAATCTTTGAGGATAATTGTGTTGTAGAGGTGAGAGCAAAGCTCAGACCTCTACAACACAATTATCCTCAAAGATTTGTTAAATTATACCATGAATTAAGGAAAGATCCTGGACTTCACCTTACGAAACAAACAAAGCAAATGCGATAGTAATTAGGGACAAAGTAGATTATAGTGGAAAAATAAATATGTTATTAAAAGACGGAGGAACTTATGTGTCATTAAGCGTGTAGCGTTGCAAGACTCTTGTCACGGCAGGAATATATTATAATAAAAAAGACAGTGTTGACAGTGTTCAGCGAACAAGAACTCTTAGCAGCGCCACATGAACAGTAACTATTTCCTGCGGTTCTTTTTATCTCGCTTTTGCTTGTAGCGTCATTATAATTGTTCTTGCAACACAAATGAGTGTTTAAAGCAAATGCTAGAGCCATTACCATGATATTTATATTCATAAATATAGCAGCAAACATATATATGTATATATCAATAACAATGCGACTAGCCGAGGACTCGAACCCATGTCGTTTTGGCCCGCCTAATGGTGAGCAAAAATCACATGACGCTCTAACCCACAGGACCACTCAATCCTACAAGAATCAAGCACCCAGCAGAGCTAGGTGTTTTACCTTGATCCGAAGACATACGGTGGTGTGGGTGCCAAAACGACATGGGTTCGAGTCCTCGCATAGTCGCAGTGTTGTTATTGATTAAATACCACTCGTTCGTGGATACAATAACATATATTTTTTTTTTCAACAAGTCGGCCGTCTCCCACCGAGACAGGGTGACCCAAAAAGAAAGAAAATCCCCAAAAAGAAAATGCTTTCATCATCATTCAACACTTTCACCTCACTCACATAATCACTGTCTTTGCAGAGGCGCTCAGATACGACAGCTGAGAATAGTCCCTCCCATCTGTCACTATCCCAGACCCCTCCTTTAAAGTGCAGGCATTGTACTTCCCATTTCCAGGACTCAAGTCCAACTAAATCAATTAACTGGTTTCCCTGAATCCCTTCACAAAATATTACCCTGCTCACACTCCAACAGCTCGTCAGGTCCCAAAAACCATTCGTCTCCATTCACTCCTATCTAACACGCTCACACATGCTTGCTGGAAGTCCAAGCCCCTCGCCCACGAAATCTCCTTTACCCCCTCCCTCCAACCTTTTCGAGGACGACCCCTACCCCGCCTTCCATCCCCTACAGATTTATACGCTCTCCAAGTCATTCTACTTTTATCCATTCTCTCTGCATAACCAAACCACCTCAACAACCTCTCTTCAGACCTCTGACAAATACTTTTAGTAACTCCACACCTTCTCCTAATTTCCACACTCAGAATTCTATGCATAATATTTACACCACACATTGCCCCTAGACAGGACATCTCCACTGCCTCCAGCCTCCTCCTCGCTGCAGCATTTGCAACCCATGCTTCCACCCATATAAGAGTGTTGGTACCACTATACTTTCGTACATTCCCTTCTTTGCCTCCATGGATAACGTTTTTTGTCTCCACAGATACCTCAACGCACCACTCACCTTTTTTCCTTCATCAATTCTATGGTTAACCTCATCCTTCATAAACCCATCCGCTGACAAGACAACTCCCAAATATTTGAAAACACACATACATATATATATATATATATATATATATATATATATATATATATATATATATATATATATATATATATATATATAATATCGTGCCGATTAGGTAAAACTGGTCAATTAGCAAGAACTCATCTAAAATTAAGTCCTTTCTAAAATTTTCTCTTATACGTTTAAAGATATATTTTTTCATTTATGTTAATGTAAGAATTTACAATTTTGTACCAAGAGAAACTTTGAAAACCTACCTAACCTTATTACAACAAGCGCAATTTAATTTAGCCTAACCCAACTAAATATATTTTAGATACGTTAACATTAATTTAATAATAAACAAACACAATGAAATATATTTTTTTCGTTATGTTCAGAATGATTTTTGGCGAAATTATTGCATACACAAATTTTCACTTGTCTTATATGGCAAGGTGAGCGTTGCTATTTAAGCCAAAATCGCAAGTTTTACCTAATCGGCACGACATATATATATATATATATATATATATATATATATATATATATATATATATATATATATATATATATATATATATATATATATATATATATATATATCAATTACACTGCACTAACCAGGGGTCGAACCCATGATGCTTTGGCCCGCCTCATGATGAGGGAAAACACATGACGCTCTAGTCCACTGAACCACACAATCCTTAAGAGTACCGCCTTTACTGGCGGTCCTCTGGGAACGCTATGTACTAGAACTCCTAGTCTTTTCTGCAATTTTGCAAGCTCCTGATGTGTTGATTGCAACACGAAAGGTCTAGAGCTATCATTCTACTCCCCCGTGGTTGTTTTGCATATATATATGGGGGGCTGGGAGTACGCAAATCCTCCCAGATTGCCCTACCAGCCTTTTTATCCTCTTCCATAGCATCAAATGAGCTAATAAAACAAATTCTTCCAGACAACCTCAGTGATTCAGCAGGAATACAGGACCCTAGCTACACCAGTGCCATCACTGAATGGGAGACTCTTGCTGCTCCAACACCAAAACCTAGTGAAGAACTGGCCTACAAACAGTCAAGCTGGGACGGCCCCATCGCTGAAAAGATACGTGCCAATATGCTCAGGGTCGTAACATCAGACAGGGAGACTGCCCGTCTCCTAGCTGTGAGTGCACATCACTCTGGGGACTTCCTCCAAACAGTTCCCATTTCGGCCATGGGAACACGCCTGGACCCTAAGACCCTTCGTATTGCAGTGGCTCTGCGCCTTGCTGCCCCTATTCACACGGAATATACGTGTATTTGCAGCGATGCGCAAGCCGACCAATATGGTCTACATGGTCTAAACTGTTCTAAAACCAAGGGTTGGCATGCAAGACACAATGAGGTCATCAACATCATAAAGAGAACCCTTGCTACAGCTGGATGCCCAGCCGAGAGAGAGCGTCGATCACTAGCAGCCAACAACGCCCACAACCCAGCAAACCGCCCCGACGGGATCACCATCTATCCTTGGAAGAATGGCAAGCTCTTAGCATGGGATTATACCTGTGTGTCGACACTGGCTGACACCTACATCCATCACAGTGTCGGGCGACAGGGAGGAGCTGCTGACCACAGAGAGGAGTACAAGAACGGCAAGTACAGGGACATAAGCCAACAGTATAAATTTGTCCCAGTGGGATCAGAGACCTTGGGAGCGTGGGGAAAAAATGCAACACGTTTCCTTAAAGAACTGGGTTCCAGACTCATCGACACCACCAAGGACCCAAGGGCAGCCACGTTCATGTTCCAGCGTCTCAGTGTGGCCATCCAGAGGGGAAACGCATGCTGCATTCTTGGCTCGCGTCCGGCTTCGGAGGAGCTGGAGGAGATTCATAATCTTTGACATATTGTACCATTGTATTCATGTTCATGTTTGTGTTTTCTACAAATGTATTCTGTCTATCAATAAAGCATTTATATGTAAAAAAAAAAAAAAAAAAAAAAATATATATATATATATATATATATATATATATATTTCCTCCATGGGAAAGTGGAACAGAATTCTTCCTACGTAAGCCATGCGTGTCGTAAGAGGCGACTACAATGCCGGGAGCAAGGGGCTAGTAACCCCTTCTGTATATATTACTAAATGTAAAAGGAGAAACTTTCGTTTTTCCTTTTGGGCCACCCTGCCTCGGTGGGAGGCGGCCGACGTGTTGAAAGAAGAAAAAAAAAAAAAAATATATATATATATATATATATATATATATATATATATATATATATATATATATATATATAGTGTGTGTGTGTGTGTGCATGCGTTTGAGGCACGCTAAACCAGCATGGGTCATTTAGCAAAAAGAGTGGTGGAGTCATGACTCTGTGCGCTAATTGCGGCTCAGTCTCCGACTAGTCAGACTTGTTAGTAAGGGTCACAGCAGGAACTAATTCTTAAACTGACTCTTCTCCCTAGGTCACTATGATTTTCTTAGTTTGCCATTACTGAAGTTATTATGTGAATATCCAGACACTCCCATTGTTTTTATGGTATTTCTTGGTGAATATTATGGTAGGTGCTTTAAACGATGAGGCGAGAGGTATATGGACAAAGACACAAATCTGGATAAAGACACAGGCGTGGACAGACAAACAAGTGTGGACAAAGACACAGATGTGGACAAAGACGTATGTGGACACCAGTGTCTTTGTCTACATACTCTTAACCTTATATTAATATATAATACTGACAACTAAACGGGTTTAGATTTGTACAATAGTTTGTTATGTTTACCTAATTTTCAGTCTTCTCAAGTCAAGTGCCGAGGTGAGTAAATACTGGAGGCAGCAGAAGCTGTGAAAAATTAAAGATAAGGTGTTCATTCTTATGCATTTAATTCTACTAGTGAGTTCCGCCTCCTATAACGTCACCTCTAAATTAAGCACCTTTCTTCTGGCTCCATTATAAAAAGGTCCTTTTATTATACCTCAGCTTCACATTGATCACATGGCTGAGGGACTAACCACCTCAAGACTACTACTTCAAGCCTTAGGGACTGATCACCTCCAATATTTAGTCATTTCACTTACCTGCGTCTTTAGCCAGTCACATGTGGTCCACACACATTTATCTTTGTCCACATACCTCACGCATTGCCCACATACCTGTATCTTTGGCTACAAATGTCAATCTTTGTTCACTGAATTATGAGTGGTGCTCCCTGGTTCCTCTTAATTATTCACTGGGTCACATTCACAAGTGACCTCACCAAGTTCTCGGGGACCACAATCACTCAGCTAGTCCCAGTTGGTCCCACCTTCACTTTACCACGCCCACCTGTCAGCGACAAGTATATTTGAGCGGCATTGTCTAGATTCCCTATAAACTTAATAAATACATTGCTTGCTGACGTTTCTGCACTGAAATCATTATTCCAATTCATATGAAATTGGCAGATTTGGTCTTTGAAGTTTATTTACAAAGTGAGCATTCGTATTTAGACTAAAACCCTGTCTAATAATGTGATTTTCTCAGACGTGTTTTCACTTTTCTATTACTAGTGTTAAATAGGCTCAGAGTGAGGTGTTGAAGACTGTGAGCACGAAGAAGGGTGTCCAAATAACGTCTGCATGAAATGTCCATTTTGTTGCGGTGTCCGACAGAATGTATTAATATTGGTAGAATTTCCGACAAAATGGACATTTCATGCAGACGTTATTTGGACACCCTTCTTAGTGTTAAATGAGCAATACGAACTTAGCGCTTTTAGAGAAAACTTCAAATCCTTAATTAAGGGTGTAATTAACGTATTCAAATACGAAATTAAATGCAAGCAATCGAAATTTTTGTAGGTATTTCAAGACGTCCTCAAGGATCATCGTGATATATACTAAGATATATAGAAAAACACTAATGCATAATAATAAATGTAATAAAGATATTAATTTATCTTTCCACATACTGATATATATATATATATATATATATATATATATATATATATATATATATATATATATATATATGTCGTGCCGATTAGGTAAAACTTGCGATTTTGGCTTAAATAGCAACGCTCACCTTGCCATATAAGACAAGTGAAAATTTGTGTATGCAATAATTTCGCCAAAATCATTCTGAACATAACGAAAAAAATATAAATCATTGTGTTTGTTTAATGTTAAATTAATGTTAACGTATCTAAAATATATTTAGTTGGGTTAGGCTAAATTAAATTGCGCTTGTTGTAATAAGGTTAGGTAGGTTTTCAAAGTTTCTCTTGGTACAAAATTATAAATTCTTAAATTAACATAAATGAAAAAAATATATCTTTAAAAATATAAGAGAAAATTTTAGAAAGGACTTAATTTTAGATGGGGTTCTTGCTAATTGACCAGTTTTACCTAATCGGCAAGACATATATATATATGTCGTGCCGATTAGGTAAAACTTGCTATTTTGGCTTAAATAGCAACGCTCACCTTGCCATACAAGACAAGTGAAAATTTGTGTATGCAATAATTTCGCCAAAATCAATCTGAACATAACGAAAAAAATATATTTCATTGTGTTTGTTTTTTATTAAATTAATGTTAACGTATCTAAAATATATTTAGATGGGTTAGGTCAATTAAATTGCGCTTGTTGTAATAAGGTTAGGTAGGTTTTCAAAGTTTATCTTGGTACAAAATTATAAATTCTTACATTAATATAAATGAAAAAAAATATATCTTTAAACGTATAAGAGAAAATTTTAGAAAGGACTTAATTTTAGATGAGTTCTTGCTAATTGGCCAGTTTTACCTAATCGGCACGACATATATGTATATATTATTATATATATATATATATATATATATATATATATATATATATATATATATATATATATATATATATATATATATATATATATATATATATATATATATGCAAACAACCACTATGAATAAATAGAAGAATTCCAAGCGCTTTCGTGACTACTCACATTATCAAGGAACTATAAAAGGAAACGAGAGAAGAAGGCTTATAAAGGGGCAAAATACACCTCATAGTCACATCACACTAACAAATACTACACCTCACAGTAGCGTAACATCTCACGACTCTGTGAAGAGGAACATAAGAAAGGACCTGAAACTCTTCCGAAGAATTAAGATTAGTCCAATTTATCATTAAATTCTTCCCAAATTTTATTAATTATAAATGAATCCAATTTATATAAACCAAAAGAAATATTCATATTATTTTCAAAACTGCTTTTAATGAAACATGATTCTATTATATTCCTCTCAACCATGGACTTGCTTGATACAACCTTCTCAGCATTTTGAAAATCAATTGGATAGTTAAAGTCTCTCACATGAATAAATAGAGCATTAGAATCTTGTCCAGTTCTAATGCTATATTTATGTTGTTTTAATCTTAGTTCAAGACTTTTACCAGTTTGACCATAATAAACTTTATCGCATATTTTACAGGGAATCTTATAGACACAACCGTCAGCATTTTGGGGGGAATTTTTAATCAAAAGTCTTTTTACTGTATCAAGATTTTTAAATACAACTTTGATATTAAAATTCTTAAGAAAGGAAGGCATATCAACCAAGTTTTCATGGTAAGGGAGAACCAACATATTTTTGGTTGAATAAGGTTGGTTGTCCCTTTTTGGATTGTAAAAAGTATTTCAAGCTATTTTAAAAGATTTATCAATTATGTTTCTTGGGTATTTTAAATCATTAGCTATTTCATAAATTTTAGAGATTTCTTCATCTATGAACTCTGGACTACAAATGCGTGAGTCGTGAGATGTTACGCTACTGTGAGGTGTTTTCTTTGTTAGTATGCTGTGACTGTGAGGTGTATTCTGCCTCTTTATAAGCCTTCTTCTCTCGTTTCCTTTTATAGTTCCTTGATAATGTGAGTAGTCACGAATGCGCTTGGAATTCTTCTATTTTTTCATAGTGGTTGTATATAATAAGGTTAGGTAAGTTTTCTAAAGTTCTTTTTTTGCAAAATTATTAACTTTTAGATTAACATAATTATAAAAAAATATATCCTTAACCGTATATGAGAAAATTTTAGACAGGACTTAATTTTAAACGAGTTCTTGCTAATTGACCAATTTTACATATTCGGCACGACATATATATATATATATATATATATATATGCAAGACAAGCCACGGGGGGGTGGAAATATTTAGCTCAAGTACTTTCACACTTCTCAGTGCTTCATCAGGAGCTATGCAATGTTGCAGAGTGAGGGACCTGTCTCCTACTGCAGGCTCTCTCAGAATGTTGGCCAACGGTCAATGTCACACCCAGCACTACCAATATCCCCATCCCCCCATATGGGGGTAAGAGGGTTTTGTGAAGTCAAATATTATGAAATTTGATGATATAATAGTCCGCCCCACGCTTTTCCTAACCGTTTAGAACAGGTAATGTGACTTGAGAAAATACGCTTCTCGGTGGATATTATATATATATATAGACTGCTATTATTCTGTGTAACCTTTTTAATTAATAAAAGAAAGGAAATGAATGTACTCTTTGTCCGTTTAAATGTCCTGTTCTGGGGTACTCGAATGTTCTCAGGGGTACTGAGAAGTATCTCTTTATATTTTCCTAAATATTGTCTTCCATTCTTCTCAATATCCATTAATACGCCTTACTTGGGATTCTTCTATACCATTCCTATAATATTTCTATGATCCAGATTTCTACTTCTAATATCCTTTACCCCCACAACCTATGTTATCAGGTAATCTTGTGTACCTGTCAATGTATGGTACAATTACAGCTAAACGCATTATATAACCACACACCAACTGACGTAGCATGGTGTTTTGGTGCGTAGACACTGGTCAGGCGTCACCGAGATGGGCTGCTGCTCAAATCATTGAACCAAACAGTTCTGCCATAGAAAGAAACATAATTGAATCTTCTCTCTTGAAACTTGACAAGAATACCGTATATAACTCAAATTATGGGTTATACAATCTCGATTGCTATTTAGTAGAGTCTATTGTACACAACCTTAAACAACAATGCTATACAAAATCACAGGATTGCTCATTATGCCAGGTGGTCTCATGATGGATTGGTGACGCCTGACCGGTGTCTACGCACCAAAACACAATGCTACGTCAGTTGGTGTATAGTTATATAACGCGTTTACCTGTGATTGTACCATACATTGACAGGTACACAAGATTATCTGATAACAAAGGTAGTAGGGATAAAGGATATTAGAAGTAGAAATCTGGATCATAGAAATACTATTATAAGAATGGTATAGAAGAATCCCAAGTAAGGCGTATTAATGGATACTGAGAAGAATGGTAGACAATATTTAGGAAAATATAAAGAGATACTTCTCAGTACCCCGGAGAATATTCGAGTACGGACAAAGAGCACATTAATTTTCTTTCTTTTAATAATGAAAAGGTTACACAGAATAATAGCAATCCATATATATAATATCCACTGAGAAACGTATTTTCTCAAGTCACATAACCTGTTCTAAACGGTTAGAAAAAGCTATTCTGAGAAAACTTCCCCTCACTCCTTCATCTGCAGTCTTGCAACATTGTATAGCTCCAGATGATGCTCTGAGAAGTGTGAAAGTACTTGAGCTAAAGATTTCCACCCCCGTGGCTTGTCTTGCATAGTTAAGATCTCCTGTCTGCGGTGCTAGGCTCTAAGATTCGAACCCCCCGCAACCACACATTGGTAAGTACACACGATAAAAACGCAAGCACACCCACATGCTCACTAACGCAAACACCAGATGACACGTACGCACACATATGCAGACACCGCACAGGCACGGGCGCGTGCGCGCACATACAAAAACACACACACACACACACACACACACACACACACAGTAGAGTTACAAATGGAGAGAGAAGCATCAAGGGAAGGACGAATCAAGCCAAACTACAAGAGAGGGGACTACACAGGCATGAAGAATTTTCTGTACGGGGTTCAGTGGGACAGAGAACTGGCAGGGAAGTCAGTAAATGAGATGATGGAATATGTGAAAATATGCAAGGAAGCTGAGGAGAGGTTTGTACCCAAGGGTAACAGAATGACTAGAAATTCAGGATGAGCCCTTAGTTCACCCAAAGGTGTAAAGAGGCAAAAACAAAGTGTGGTAGAGAATCTAAAAAGCATAGAAGGCAAAGGACCCAGGAGAATAAGGAGAACAGTCGTAGAGCCAGAAATGAATATCCACAGGTAAGAAGGGAGGCCCAACGACAATACGAAAATGACATAGCATCGAAAGCCAAATCTGATCCGAAGCTGATGTACAGCCACATCAGGAGGAAAACAACAGTGAAGGACCAGGTGATCAGGCTGAGGAAGGAAGGAGGAGAGATCACAAGAAATGACCGCGAAGTATGTGAGGAGCTGAACATGTGATTCAAAGAAGTGTTCACTGAGGAGACAGAAGGGACTCCAGAAAGACGGAGAGGTAGGGTACACCACCAGGTGTTGGACACAATACATACAACCTAGGAAGAAGTGAAGAGGCTGCTAAGCGAGCTAGATACCTCAAAGGCGATAAGGCCGGATAACATCTCTCCATGGGTCATGAGAGAGGGAGCAGAGGCGCTATATGTACCACTAACTACAATCTTCAACACATCTATCGAAACAGGGAGACTACCTGAAATATGGAAGACAGCAAATGTAGTCCCAATTTTTATATAAGGAGACAGACACGAAGCACTAAACTACAGACCAGTGTCACTGACATGTATAGTATGCAAGGTCATGAACAAGATTATCAGGAGAAGAGTGGTGGAACACCTAGAAAGGAATGAGCTTATCAACGACAACCAGCACGGTTTCATGGACGGGAAATCCATTGTCACAAACCTACTGGAGTTCTATGACAGAGTGATAACAGTAAGACAAGAGAGAGAGGGATGGGTACATTACGTTTTCTTGGACTTTAAGAAAGCGTTTAACACAGTTCCACACAAGAGATTAGTTCAAAAGCTAGACGACCAGGCAGGGATAACAGTGATGGCACTGCAATGGATCAGGGAATACCTGTCGAGAAGACTACACCGAGTTATGGTATGTGACAAGGTGTCAGAGTGGGCGCCTGTGACGAGCGGGGTTCCACAGGGGTCAGTTCTAGGTCCAGTGCTGTTTCTGATATATGTGAACAACATGATGGAAGGAATAGACTCAGAAGTGTCTCTGTTTGCAGATGATGTGGAGTTGAAAAGAATTCAATCAAACGAGGACCAGGAAGAACTACAAAGGGATCTGGACAGGCTGCAGGTCTGGTACAAAAACTGGCTCCTGGAGTTTAACCCCATCAAGGGCAAAGTCATGAAGATTGGGGAAGGACAAAGAAGACCGCAGACGGAGTATAGTCTAGGGAGCCAGAAACTACAAGCCTCACTCAAGGAAAAGGATTTTGGAGTGAATATAACACCGGACACATTTCCTGAGGAGCACATCAACCTAATAACTGAGGCAGCATACTGGCGCCTAGCAAACCTAAGAATAGCATTCCGACATCTCAATAATGAATCGTTCAGGACTCTGTACACCGTGTACGTTAGGCCTATATTGGAGTATGCATCACCAATTTTGAACCCACACTTAACCAAGCACGTAGGGAAATTAGAGAAAGTGCAATGGTTTGCAAAAAGACTAGTCCCGGAGCTAAGGGAAACGTCTTACGAGGAGAGGTTAAGGAAATCGACCTGATGACACTGGAGGACAGGAGAGATAGGGAGGGATATGATAACGACAAATAAAATACTGAGAGGAATTGACAAGGTGGAGATACACAGGATGTTCCAGAGATGGGACACAGCAACAAGGGGTCACAGTTGGAAGTTGAAGACTCGCATGAATCACAGGGATGTTAGGAAGTATTTCTTCAGTCACAGAGTTGTCAGGAAGTGGAATAGTCTGGGAAGTGATGTAATGGAGGCAGAGTCCATACATAGCTTTAAGAAGAGGTACGATATAGCTCATGGAGCAGAAAGTGTGACCTAGTAACGGCCAGTAAAGAGGCGGGGCAAGGAGCTATGACTCGACTCTTGCAACCACAACTAGGTGAGTACAGCTAGGTGAGTATACACACACACACACACACACACACACACACACACACACACACACTATGACTCGACCCCTGCAACCACAACTAGGTGAGTACACGCACACACACACACACACACACACACACACTCACACACACTGTGGGTGAGGAAGCCTGTTGAGGTCTCTCATTTCGTAGACAAACTCGCAGATGACGAGTTTGATAAATTAACTCGCAGAGCGCAGCTTGCAAGATCATTTTCACGTCATCATCTCCTAACCCGTACACTTGTCTAGTCAAGTTACCGGCAGAGTTGGCAGTAATGTCGTTCACCGTCCTCTATATATCATCTCGGATTACTTTACACAGGGTGAGAGGAGAGGAGAGGAGAGGCGATCAAACCGACAGTGATGCGGTGATACATCCTAGGGCGGTGGTGTTTGTGGTCGGTGTGAGCTATTGTATTAGGTGGGTAGGCGTCTTTTACTGTGTATAGATAGCGTTTGATTTTCCAAAATAAGTTTATATTCTTTTTTTTTACCTCCCGAAGAGTCTAGTTCATTGTGCACCTCATAATTATGCTGTGGAGTGTAGCACAATAGCACACGATATACTAAAGACCTGGAAACTAAACCCTGAAAGGTTTAGAAGTATTACATTTGGGCATTTGTATGCTTTTAGAATTTTTATATTTTCTGTTAGAAGCAAATATAGGATGTGAAGAAAAGGCACTCGTCCTAGAAGCTTTTAAGGGGGACAAAATTTCCCTCTACTAGGATCATTATCAAGTCATGTAAGATTTTAATATAGAGATATACTGTCCCAATAAAAGCTTTGTTTGAAAGGTTAGTTGTTTCTTTATAAGTGTCGACGATACGCTATTAAATTCCAAATTTACTGGTATGTAATTTTCATAGAGGATACCATGGCACAACATATGTTAATTGAACGAATTATGTTACTCAATAAATAGGTAGTCAAGCAGGTAGCGTTTAAGAAAGTGATCGCACATCTTACCGCATACTTTAAATTAAGTCTGACCGTCGTTGTAAATGCTAAACTGCCGGAAAAACTTGTAACCAAGCCTAAACCTGTTTGCTTCAACGTCAGTTTGTTTACACTGCACGTTTCCCCGGATATGTGCTCATCTACAGTCATCTTCTTGACAGTCATATGACGCTCCAATGGATTATTTAAATCTTTTATAATATTACTGATTTTTCTTGTTTCAAAAATACCAGTGTTAATCTCGATTTGTTTTCATAATATTTGCATTCGCTATTGTGCCAGCTGTGAAAGATAGATTATTATATATTTTCAACACACCGAATTCGTGACGTACCTGTTACCAGTTTCGAGAAGACTTTATTTAATGTTGACCTTGTTGTTGCTGTCCAGAGACCGTTATATAAGGTTATACGATCACCACAAGATCACCAAGTAGCATTATCGGGCCACCGTGGTCTGGTGGCAAAAGCTCTGGCTTCACACGCTGATTGTCTGGGTTCGATTCCCGGCAATGGTAGAAACATAGGGCATATTTCTTTACACCGATTGTCTATGTTCACCCATTAGTAAAATAGGTACCTGTGTGTTAGTCGACTGGTGTGGGTCGCATCCTGGACAAAACTGACCTAATTTGCCCGAAATGCTGTGTATAACAAGGGGCTTTCTATATGGTAGTATGTCGCTGATGTCAGCTAGGCCTGTATACCTTGTACATGTACTTGTAGAAATAAATATACTATTATTATTATTATTTTATAAAGATTCCCAAATGTTTCGCTGGTGTCTCATTTTTCAACTTGTACTTTTTCTAAACCATTTACATCACAAGACGAATATTTAACACAATGACAACAAAAACACATACATTATCCAAAGACTTTGCGGCTAATTAATATTACACTGCATTCGCTTTCACTATACACAACCTGGAAAGTCACATATTTACGTACGTACAACTTGTTACCGAACACTTAAATCCCATCCACCGCCCTGCTTCCGGTCGGATGTCATATATATATATATTTATACATTCAAATTAAGAAGCTTATTCCTTTTTTTCATGTTTGTCGCCAGGTGAGGACGCCCGGCAGTGGATGGCATCCGGAGGGATGGGGAGGTGGTAGTATACATCAGACAAAGATGGGCTTTGAAATGAACTATGGTGGGATAACAGTTCTTACCCTATAAAATTGATCTGAGTCAAATAAAAAAAAGAGTCTTCCTCTTAATATTTCACGTATTTATGCTGGCAACAATTTTGCCATCATGACTGCAACAGCAACAGAAAGTTGTCAAACAAAAATTGGACAATAACACATTAATGTTCGAGCGCTCATATAATTTATAATGCATATATACTCACAAAAGCTGACACTCGCAACAAAACTAAATCACACTATCAACCTGGATGCAACTGCATACTACCGACTAGTGTGTAGACGGAGAAGCAAGTTGCAGTGGAAGCTTTAAATGAGACAATGCTTCGATCTGTGTAGAGCTTTATTATGTTTCGATCATGCTCGAAGGACAGCGAAACGTTCCACCGATAGCCTGTTGTGCAACCTGTGTATCTGTCTTCACAGGCAAGAAAAAGAAACAAATGTTATCCTTCGAGGTACAAAATAGCATCAGGACTGGAGTGGAATCCGCGTCTGCACTCTGGTCGATGCTCCTGGCCTGGACCATCCCTCTGTTTTCTCATTCATTTAAGAAAGAACAGTTTTGTGGGTTTTTCCTCACAGTAATTGAGCTCCGTTCCACCGTTTACGTATGTTAATTCAAGATTTTATTCCCAAATCCAGTGTATATTGGTGAAGTTTATACACTGGTGTATATGGTTGAAAGTTATTGTGGGTGGGGGTTGCTACTGATGGTAGTGGTGGCAGGGTGGGGGTTGATACTGATAGTAGTGGTGACAGGGTGGGGGTGGCCTGATGGTAGGGGTGACAGGGTGGAGGTGGCCTGATGGTAATGGTGACTGGGTGGGGGTTGCTACTGATGGTAGTGGTGACAGGGTGGGGGTGTCCTTATGGTAGTGGTGACAGGGTGGAGTGTCCTGATGGTAGTGGTGACAGGGTGGGAGTGGCCTGATGGTAGTGGTGACAGGGTGGGGGTGGCCTGATGGTAGTGGTGACAGAGTGGGAGTGGCCTGATGGTATTGGTGATCTGATGGTAGTGGTGACAGGGTGGGGTGTCCCGATGGTAATGGTTACAGGGTGGGGGTGTCCTGATGGTAGTGGTGACAGGGTGGGGGTGTCTTGATGGTAGTGGTGACAAGGTAGGGGTGTCCTGATGGTAGTGATGACAGGGTGGGGGTTGTTACTGATGGCAGGGGTGACATGGGGGTGGCCTGATAGTAGTGGTGACAGGGTGGGGGTTACTACTGATGGTAGTGGTGACATGGTGGGGTTCGCCTGATAATAGGGGTGATAGGGTGGGGGTTAATACTGATGGTAGTGGTGACAGGGTGGGGGTGGCCTGATGGTAGGGGTGACATGGTGGAGGTGGCCTGATGGTAATGGTGACTGGGTGGGGGTTGCTACTGATGGTAGTGGTGACAGGGTGGGGATATCCTGATGGTAGTGGTGACAGGGTGGGGGTGGCCTGATGGTAGTGAAGACAGGGTTGGGGTTGTTACTGATGGCAGGGGTGACAGGGTGGGGTGGCCTGATGGTAGTGGTGACAGGGTGAGGGTGTCCTGATGGTAGTGGTGACAGGGTGGATGTGTCTTGATGGTAGTGGTGACAGGGTGGGGGTGTCCTGATGGTAATGGTGACAGGGTGGGGGTGTCCTGATGGTGACAGGGTTGGGTTTGTTACTGATGGTAGTGGTGACAGGGTGGGGTTTGCCTGATGGTAGGGTGACAGTGTGGGGGTTGCTACTGATGGTAGTGGTGACAGGGTGGAGGCGGCCTGATGGTAATGGTGACAGGGTGGGTGTTGCTACTGATGGTATTGGTGACAGGGTGGGGGTGGCCTGATGGAAGGTGTGTCACCATGGTGAAGGAGTACAAAACAACAACTAAGAACAAAGAGTGGGGTTTGCCATGGTGGGGATAGATTATTATGAAGAAGCGCTAAACCCGTAGATTATACAGGGGGATGGAAGGCATTCAGGGTCAATTCAGGGAACTGGAGCACAGATTCAATGCCCTAAATGATGAGCCCCTCACCAGCGTCAAGGAAACTCCCTTGAGGGGGGCTCTGGTGGATTGGGAGGAGTAGAGTGGGGAGAAGTGAGAGGGGTGGAGTAGTAGGAGTGGAGTGGAAGGGGTGGAGTGGGAAGGAAGGAGTGGAAGGGGTGGAGTGTGAGGAGTGGAGTGGGAAGGGAGGAGTGGGAGGGGTGGAGGAATGAATTTTGTTTAGAAATACTCTAATTATAAATAATGGGAGTCGTCAGAATTATAACCACGTCAGAGATACTAAAGAGTGAAATAATAGTTTGCTTCTTTTGAGAGAAACGATGATATTACTAGTATTATTAATATTATTTTCATTATTATTATTATTATTACTATTATTCAGTTTTTGTATAATAATAATAATAATAAGTTATTATTATTATTATTATTATTATTATTATTATTATTATTTATTATTATTATTATTATTATTATTATTATTATTATTATTATTATTATACAAAGATCTTTTGACACTGTTCAGTATTACGCAGATAATCATCAACCAATCAAAAAAAAAAAAAACTTTGAAAGTCACCAAAGTTTGGAAGAATAGCAACTTGCAATAAATTTTGCGCCAGGAGTCACTGGACTTGTCGTATTAAAATGCTTTATCCTAGTCATAAAGTATGAACTATATGAGATATAATTACCCCATTCAACAACACCAAGCGTTTATTGCTGGATTTCAGTCTTGATAATATCACATTTACACATATTAGCAACACATATTAGCAGGTTCAACAGATTTCTTATTGCATCCTTCCTAGTTTTTGCCTGGTGAGATTTATATCCACTTGAAGGTAGAAACTAAAAAAATTTAGCGAGGATATTAATGTATTGCATTTTACTCCTTCCTTTTTCGTCTTAATAAGAGTTATACTACATTTGTGTATATGACACATGGGGGAAATTCAGAAATTATTTTTAAATCTAAACACGTTTTTATAAAAAAACAAGCGGTTAAACAATCATTGAGATAAAAAAATATAAAAATCTTATATAAGAATTACCACTCTCTCTCGTTGCTTCCATCCCAAACAACAATCTTTCATCTGTATAAATGACCAGTTTTCTAATGACACTAGGCAACACAAAAAAAGTGTTGGGTTTGATACTGAGATAAATGCAGGTGTCCTTATGTAATAAGAGCAAGCTGATTACAAATCTGTACTCGAAACTGAGGTACAGTTTGGTCCTCTCCAATGACTAATAGAGATAATATATTGGTAATTACTATTGGTAACCACGGGAGCAGAGTGTAGAAACAGCAGAAGTGCCATGTTCGTGGTACCTAGTCTTCGGTGTACGTAGGTACAGGAAAGATATGATTATGGTGTCCAGTCTTCAACACCTAATTACATGTTTATCCTTGTTCATTCGTTCATTCCGTTCGTATCCCAGAGTACTTTGTAAGTCGGTCATGTACAATATTCCTCCATTTTGGTCAACTCTGCTGTATAGAAACGAGACTTGTTTTTATAGTCTTCAAGGCGCCCAACCTTCGTATTTAGCGTATTTTATTCTGCATGTAACCCCAATATTCATCCCAGATGAGAGACGATTATTGGCGCCACACACACACAAAGATTAGTCTTATTTGTGATATACTTTAAGAGATTCATTATTCAAATACTACATGTACAAGGACTACACTTAAGTGTTTAAGTGAAGATTTCTTCATGATTCATTATTCATGTTCATTACTACAGTGTATATGTTGGTTAGCATAGCATACGCCGCTATTGCTGTGTTTATATTAACTTTGGAAAACACGTTTGTCTAAACGTTAACTCACTGGATAACCTTGAGTTGTTCCCTACCCTGGTAGAATGTAATGTTTTTTTTAATCTCCATTCCATAACGCTCGGATTCAGTATTTTTAACGTGTTAAGATTAAGCTTTAATAGTCACTTATTTCACTTTTCCTGCTATTTTAAAAACGACCCAGGCCAGAATTAATCACCTAAATTTATTTTCCATTTTTTTTTGAGTTGTGAATTGTTCTAGCCATGGTAAATGAAGTTATTTTTGGTTAGTAACCACCATTAGTAACTAACATTAACATGAATGATTTGTATTCCCTTAGTGTAGTAAATGGAGACCCTAACAATTCATCGCAGCAACAAACAAAAACATTTTTTTACTCTCTGGTTTTCTTTATTTGTGCGTGTACCATTTATGTATTTGTCTCCTGTACGGTTCTTTGTTTCAACAGCCAGTTAGCTAAGATTTGTTTCTAAAGTCTATGTTAACTGCTGCTACCATGGCCATATTAGATATGGAAGTTGAAGTTTTACTGAAAAAAAAGGCTGAATGGTAGAAAGGAAAAAAGGGAGCTGAAAGGATTATATTCAAAGGCGTGATAATCTTTATGAAAATAATGAGAGATTAACTTTGTCCTAATAGTGTCTGAATATTCGTTACTGCAAACTAAAATAGTTTTTATGATAATAATTGTTTTTCATAATGCCGAGTAAATTGGAATACTTATATAGTATGTACTTTACGTGCTTTTAATGTGGGAAGTGAAAAACACACCCCGTTATTTAACGTTCTATTGATAACATTGATGAGATAAAATTTCTTGAACCCCCTGTGCCTCTGAGCTTGCTGAATCAGGGAATATCAGGAGAATACTGAGTCAAAGAATGCAGTCAATTTTCTTCTCCTGAAGTTTTTTGTATTAATGTTGATCTCGAAGAGGATGTGATGTTGCACAATGACAGGCTGCCATGAAGCAACACGCTGTGATGTCATGGAACACAATGACAGGTTGCCATGAAGCAACACGCTGTGATGTCATGGAACACAATGACAGGCTGACATGAAGCAACACACTGTGATATCATGGAACACAATGACAGGCTGACATGAAGCAACACACTGTGATATCATGGATCACAATGACAGGCTGACATGAAGCAACACACTGTGATGTCATGGAACACAATGACAGGCTGACATGAAGCAACACACTGTGATATCATGGATCACAATGACAGGCTGACATGAAGCAACACGCTGTGATGTCATGGAACACAATGACAGGCTGACATGAAGCAACACACTGTGATATCATGGATCACAATGACAGGCTGCCATGAAGCAACACACTGTGATGTCATGGAACACAATGACAGGCTGCCATGAAGCAACAAACTGTGATGTCATGGAACACAGCAAAAAAGTTATGTTGAAGTACAAAAGGATATCATGCCAAATATGAGCATTTAATCCCACGAAAGAGGATGGCATGACATGCTACATAATAAGATATAATGGCACACAAGAGGATATCATGCCACACAACAAGAGAATATGCCACACAACAAGAGGATATCATGCCACACAACACGAGGACACGAGGATATCATGCTACACTACAAAAGCCACAGAATACGAGGATGTCATAAAGGAATAAGAGGATGCCATGCCACACAACAAGAGAATGCCATTCCACACAAGTTGACCTGATCTCATACAAGAGATTTTCAATCCACAAACTAGAGGTAACGCCACAATGCTATATCATGCCAAACACCTAAAAATGATTCTACATAAGAGGATAGCATGCCATGCAAGTGAGGGTCATGATGGTATTCCACAAACAAGAGGATGTCAAACCATCAACAAGAGGATGTAATAACACAGAAAATAATGTCTTACCATACACGAAGAGACTTTTCGTCTGTTATTTCACATAATATAACAAGAAAATATCGCGCGCACACACACATAACAACAAATGAAACCACAAACTGAAAACTAAAAATACATTTTGTAAAATCTTGGGCTTCATGTCGTGATACGATACGTTGTCAAAGGATCTCAAGGCGACGTCCTAAGTGATTTCAACTAGTGCAAAGAAGAGATCCCTTGTTCATAGGGAAGAAGGTTTAACACATAGACGAGGTTTTTTCTTTCTGGTTTTTTTTCTCAAATGGATCGTAAGCGAGATTAGAAACAGGTTGAAGATGAAAAATACTGAAAAAAATATGCTATATCAACTCACTGAAATGGTGGGACTCAAACCAGACGAGTTTTAGGACTCTTCTATCATGGGATCAAATACCATCAGTTCCGTGATTTATGTGTAATCATGTTATTTAGATTTCGGGAGTCATCCGTTGAATCTAACCATAGAAAGAAGTTACTTCCACGATGATCCAAATTACATACAGGATAGAAAGATACTGCAAACATTTATTGGGCCAACTTTTCTCTCTGTATAGAGTTATGAGACGACCTGGTAAACCTCCCTACAGAGAGAAACGATGTCGCTATAAAAACCGGTTCTCCAACATGCATCTTTTCTTCACTTCAACGAATGATTGACAGCATCATTGACGACCAAGTTTAAAGACTATACAGGAAGGAACAAGACTCATGGAGTGACATTTAAGATTCTCTCTAATTAACGTTCCCCGCCATGTTGCTTTCGTTATCGAAATGTTAGTGAATAAATTTTCAGTAATACATTTATTTTTTTTAATTAGAGTCATCTTTAATTATTTAGCAATGATAACTTCACTTTGTAAATTAAAAAAAAAATCTCCCACTTAAATTTCTGCGAACATCATCGCATGAAGTTATTTACAAAATCTGGAACTAAAAGCAAGATCACTATGCAAAGAAACCTAAAAAAAAATTATTTTTGTGTCGTTGTATAAGTTAAACGTAATATATCTACAAGTTTATAATTCTTAGCAAGTTAATGCTTAGAAAAAACTTCGATTTCTTAGTTAAACTCAATGAAAGGTAATTGAATTTAGTTATGCTCTTTATTTTTGTTATTATTTTTGTTATTATTTTTATTATTTTTATTATTATTTTTATTATTATTATTAATATTATTATTTCTGGATTCATATGGAAATCGTAATCTCTTAGAGGTCGTCAAGTATTTAGGAGTTAAAAAAAAATCAAATCTAAACGGTACGGGCGGGGATTTAACTTGCGGTGAGTGAGTCGTAAAACCGACACGTTAGCCACTGGACCAACTGGCCCAGTGGCCAACGCGTCGGTCTTGAGTTTTACGACCCACCACGAGTTCAATCCCCGCCCGTACCGTGGTTAGCCTCATTTCCATGGATAAAAACTCCGGCACTAGCATCAAGCCACTCCCTTTGATGGGAATTTTGCCCACTCGTAGCACCGGTCCTCCATAATCCTTCGATCACTGACGAGATGACATCATTCACTGACGAGATGACATCATTCACTGACGAGATGACATCATTCACTGCTTGCGTCGCTCCAGTACGCCTTGATCCTCATTCAAACTGTGAAGAGGATTTCATACTATTTCCCTCTAGACTGCTAGCTTCTGGAGGGAGGCCTGTTCACCCACTCACTAGTTCTAAGAATTAATGTTTAATAATGCTTCCTGGTGACTTATTCAATCGCTCTACAAGGTTAGTTCCCCGAGTGCTGAGTGCTGATTCATTCACTCGCTGTAGATGATTAAGTTCCAGAATGGTTCTGCTGACCCAATCACTCGCTCTGCAAGATTAGGTTACACAATGCTATTTGATGACCTGTTCAGTCTCTAGAAAGTTAGGTCGCAGAGTGCTGCCTGTTGACCCAGTCTATCTCCCCAAAAGATTAGGTTGCAAAATGTTGCCTGCTGATCCATTCACTCACTTTAGAAGGCAAGGTTTCAGAATGCTACATGCTGATCCATTCCTATCGTTCCTTAACTGATGGCACCTTAGTAAGCAAAATTATTTCCTGTCTAATCTTTAGTCACGTGATGTTTCTATTAACAATACAATAAATGGACGTCACTCACGAGATGGACATTGGACAGTCAGTTAAAAGATTGGTAGACAATAGCCAGAGGATCTTCTGCTGTCAGTGTCTATATCCCCGTTAAAAATTATTCATAATAATCCTGATCTGTGTCTGTTTTTGCCTCTTAAAAACATAATAGCAGCATTTCTTATCGCTATGTTAATTATAGCAATTTTAGATAATGACGACGCCACTGTAATTCTTGGCCAAATGGAGAATTTCGAAGGTAAATATTTTTGATAACTGTCCGAGTCGTATAAAGATTTATAATATAGTCAGAGGAGAAACTGATTAAGAAAAGACTAACTATCTGATTTTCGTCGACCTGTTTGCATTAATTGCGTAGTAATTTAGTTTTGTTGCGCCCCATTTTTCTTCTTTCTAAGCCTTGTGATTTACAATCATCCTGCGCAATTAAAAGATTCATTAGTTTTCAGCATGAAGGCTGGAAGTGAGTTCTCATTTCTCAAACAGCATGACGTTTATTCAAGTCAAATTAAGCATGATTACCCTCATTATGTTTTTAGTGTCTAAAACTTATCTTTATCAATACATTAAACAAAAAATTACCGACAAAGTTAATTTCCAGTACTTTCTTTGTTTACAACAGGTCTCTTGACTAGCCAAGAATTCATTAACAGGTCTCTTAACTAGCCAAGGATTCATTTACAGGTCTTTTAACTAGCCAAGGTCTTTCGACTACCCAAGGATTCACTTACAGGTTTCTTAACTAGTCAAGGATTCATTAACAGGTTTCTTAACTAGTCAAGGATTCATTAACAGGTCTCTTAACTAGCGAAGGAATCATTAACGCTTAGTTTTGACCAGCGGAAACTTACTCTTTACTGGACTTTCCCTTTAGGTTCAACAGAGACTAATGGATAAGTCAAATTGGATTAAGCCCCTCTTCATCTAGCTGCTAGATGAAGAGGGCACATTACTGCTAGATTCTAGCAGTACTGTGCTCCTGAGTGTTAGCCGGCCTTTTGTGGGTTGCACCTTGGCAAAGGGGATCACGGGATCTCAATGAAATAACCACAACTACCAGACTTTCTTTGATTATTTTTTGGGTTAATAGCTACCTGGATTTATCTAAAGAAAATCTATTACAATAAGCTCCAGTACTATTGTTCTTCAACAATAGAATTTCGTTCCATGCAGTGCATGGGTGAAATCTGAAATTAGACAATAATTTATTGTAAAACTTTGTTATTAGTATTGTTGTTATGGAATGGCAGAATTGCCGGCGAGAGGGAGATTGCGACACTATTACAGATAAAACCCGTTATTTTAAAGCCATGTGTAAGCGGTACGTTGTCTTTATGATAAAAGTTTTGTCTGCAAACAGCGGCCTATTACGAATACTGCTGTTGTTTGTAGGTAATTGAATGATCGTCATGGGTGGTAATCTCGCTGGTGGGTCACTAGTGATGGTGATCAGAGCTCCTTACATTTTCGTCGCAGAATTCTTTTGCTCACATGTAGTGAAGCTGTTCTTATCACCGCTTGAATAGAATGGAGTCTAACGGGAATCGTAGATAATAACATGTGTGTAATAATACATTTCTTACCCAGCTTAATTAGTGAACCTTCAAATTTCAGTAACTATAAATAACTAAAGTGTAATGTATTTGTCAGTCTTTAGTATTAACCCACGTGAAGACAGAAACACGGAATATTAATTGATTTGTATATTTCGACCCCCCTTATGGGATCCTATTCAGCTGAAGAGGATCCCAGCAAGGGGTCGAAATATATAGATCAATAAATCTTCTGAGTTTCAGTAACTGTGTTAAAATTAGGTAAAGAAAAACAATTAACTCCCTCCTTGCAACTAATGCACAACAACGCTCTCAAAATTCTTCTTAGCTGCCCTAAAACTACCATACATTTTATCGTTAAAGACTGCAAGTGAATTTTATCTTTCTATGGAAGGCGTACTGAAATAATCTAATATAGGTAGGTTGTTAAAGTACTCCTCCCCTGAAAAGAAAGCTTATCACTAGCAATCCCGCACTACAATTAGTTGTGAAAGTCATTGTTTAAGAAAAAAAATCTGTGGTCAAACTCTTAGTAAGAACACACTGTTTAATATGTATATACGCAAACTTTAGGATATTTCATTTGAAACTTTTCTATCCTGGGACCTTGGTCATTCCAAATACACATATGGGTAGAAAGACATAGGCTTAAATAATCAGGAAATCCCCTAATTGGCAGTAAGGTTAAGGTGACCGGAAAATCTTCGATAACTATAAAACTGGTTGGATAATGAACGAGAAGGGTAGAATGCAAGAGGTTTCCGCCTAGTATGGGCCAGTAGGCTTGCTGCGAGCCCCATTTATTCTTAGGTTCTTGTGTGTAATATCTGACAGCCTTATGTGGCGGTAGCCGGGGTGATACACGTTCGATTATGACGTGTGCTAGTGTGGTGGCACTACCGTAGCTTCCTTTTCTTTGTGAAACAGTTTTTCTTATCGTAACCAGAGAGGCTTTTAAGCATCGGCGTCTGCTGAGTTCAGGTTCCATGAAGATCACCTGCGCACCGGTCCACCGCATTTTTCATGTCTGTTACACCCATTTTTGTGCTCACTTATCCTAACGGGCGGGTGTCTACCTATTGTCTTCCTACTTAAGTTGTAACTGAAGAATGGACGGCGACTTGAACCGTGATCGTGGCAAGAAGATCGTACCATCAGTCAGCGAAGCTTACAGGTCCAACTCACACCCACCCACACCCACTTATGTATTTATCTAACGTAGTTCATAATGAAAGATAAGACATAATGTAGGATAACAAAAAGAATAGGTGACGAAAGATTGGATATCAGATTGGAGGGAGAGAGTATGGAAGAGGTGAATGTATTCAGATATTTGGGAGTGGACATGTCGGCGGATGGGTCTATGAAGGATGAGGTGAATCATAGAATTGATGAGGGGAAAAGGGTGAGTGGAGCACTTCGGAGTCTGTGGAGACAAAGAACCTTGTCCATGGAAGTAAAGAGGGGAATGTATGAGAGTATAGTTATACCAACGCTCTTATATGGGTGTGAAGCATGGGTGATGAATGTTGCAACGAGGAGAAGGCTGGAGGCAGTGGAGATGTCATGTCTGAGGTCAATGTGTGGTGTGAATATAATGCAGAGAATTCGGAGTTTGGAAATTAGGAGGAGGTGCGGGATTACCAAAACGATTGTTCAGAGAGCTGAGGAGGGTTGTTGAGGTGGTTTGGACATGTAGAGAGAATGGAACGAGACAGAGTGACTTCGAGAGTGTATAAATCTGTAGTGGAGGGAAGGCGGGGTAGGGGTCGGCCTAGGAAAGGTTGGAGGGAGGGGTAAAGGAAGTTTTGTGTGCGAGGGGCTTGGACTTCCAGCAAGCATGTGTGAGCGTATTTGATAGGAGTGAATGGAGGCATATGGTTTTTAATACTTGACGTGCTGTTGGAGTGTGAGCAAAGTAACATTTATGAAGGGATTCAGGGAAACCGGCAAGCCGGACTTGAGTTCTGGAGATGGGAAGTACAGTGCCGGCACTCTGAAGGAGGGGTGTTAATGTTGCAGTTTTATAACTGTAGTGTAAAGCACCCTTCTGGCAAGACAGTGATGGAGTGAATGATGATGAAAGTTTTTTTTTTTCGGGCCACCCTGCCTTGGTGGGAATCGGCCGATGTGTTAATAATAATAAAAAAGACATAATGTACGACTGTCAATGAATAATCAGAAGAATGGACGGGAGGCAGTTGGGTTACAGTTCGTGCCGCTGATTCAGACAGATCACAGAAGCACTCTGTACAAATCTGTTTGTGACTTGATAAATCCTATTGTGCGGGCGAAATGTTCTCAATAAAAGATCGCATTAAGCTGCATTTGTGTCTTCATCCAACGTGTCGTCAGTACAAACATACATACACGATGATAAAAGTGTAATGACCACTTATCGATGTTGAAAATTATCCCACAGGTAGACAAGACAGGTAGACAAGACAGGTAGACAAGACAGGTAGACAAGACAGCAGCAACAGTGAAGAAACTGAATAAATATTTGGACTCTCAGCTGGAGTGGGGAGTTGAATATATAGTTTCTTAATTGCTGTTTTCTTGCCTACATGTGAGATACCCTTCAGCATATGCATTCATACATATATGTAAATACATATATACATACAAATACATACATACACACACATACACACATACACACACATACACACAGGAGCTTTGACTCGACCCCTCCAACCACAACTAGGTGAGTACACACACACACACACACACACACACACACACACACACACACACACACACACTGGAAGATGAAGACTCAGATGAGTCAAAGGGATGTTAGGAAGCATTTCTTCAGCCACAGAGTAGTCAGGAAGTGGAATAGTCTAGAGAAAGATATAGTGGAGGCAGGAACCATACATAGTTTTAAGACGAGGTATGATAAAGCTCATGGAGCAGGGAGAGCAGAGACCCAGTAGCGGACAGCGAAGAGGCGGGGCCAGGAGCTGAGTCTCGACCCCTGCAACCACAATTAGGTGAGTACAATTAGGTGAGTACACTCTGTACACAATAAACGTCAGGCTCATACTGGAGTATGCAGCACCAGTTTGGAACACACACCTGGTCAAGCACGTCAAGAAATTAGAGAAAGTGCAAAGGTTTGCAACAAGACTAGTCCCAGAGCTAAGGGGATTGTCCTACAAAGAAAGGTTAAGGGAAATCGGTCTGAAGACACTAGATGACAGGAGGGTTAGGGGAGACATGATAACGACATATAAAATACTGCGAGGAATAGATAAGGTGGACAGAGACAAGATGTTCCAGAGAGGGGACACAGAAACAAGGGGTCACAATTGGAAGTTGAAGACTCCTATGAGTCAAAGGGATGTTAGAAAGTATTTCTTCAGTCATAGAGTTGTCAGGAAGTGGAATAGCCTAGAAAGCGACGTAGTGGAGACAGGAACCATACATAGTTTTAAGACGAAGTTTGCTAAAGCTCATGGAGCAAGGAGAGAGAGGACCTAGTAGCAATCAGTGAAGAGGCGGGGCCAGGAGCTATGACTCGACCCTGCAACCACAAATAGGTGCGTACAAATAGGTGAGTAAACACACACGCGACAGAGTGCTGGGGCAAAGGCTCCCAGGATTTCAGTGTTTTTAGGGCGTGTTTTAGCTCTTAGCAGAAGCCAGTGATAGTGTATGGGTCAGTTAACAACCCAGCAAGTGACAAAGAGGTCTTAAAAGTGAAACGGTTTAGAGGAAGTCGGAAGTTTCAGGAAATATGAATGGAAATTTGAAAGTGCAAAAACTGTTAGAGGCCTAGAAGGCACTGCTGCCACACAGCTACAAATGGTTAAGTTACGACGATAAGTGATCCCAAAGTCGGATAGTCAAGTGTAAGCAAGTTGGTCAGTGAGTGAAATGTGATATAGCATGTAGCAAGTGCGAATAGTTAACTATCAAGCATTAGGAAGAAAGTGAAAACAAAATAAAGGTATCAGTAAAGGTGGGCAGTATGCCAGGAAGCAGTGCTACATAGCAGGTTGTGTGTCATGAATAAGGAAATAGGAGTGAATTTACCAGCAGTTAAAGTGTAAACACTTGAGGGGCGAGTGAAGTAAATATATACATACGTAAGATAAGTGAACGTATCATAGGAGTTTGCAAAGTATCCAGGAGACGGAGAGTACGACACTCTCAGCAGGGAACGGCAGCAGGGGCACCACGAGGAGGCATGGCACCGCAAGGACACTGCTGCCAGACGCATGTAATGCTCACCTAGTTGTTGTGTTGCATGAGAGTTGCAGTTTATACCGGTCTCAGAGAGGAAGCTAAGGGTCACTCACTCCTGGAGCTATCAGAACTAGAGGTGTAGGTGAGGTGTAGGTGCTAGTATTAGTAGTACTGTAATACTAATATTATTGTTAGGACTTAGTATTACTTTAGTATGTATTAGAATAGTGATATACACAGAACTACAGTGTTCAGGATTGTAGAAGCTGAGTACTCTATTATTGTTATTGTTGGCAGTATAGCATAACATATAGTATAATGTTAGTATATTAACGCATTGAACAGTGAGACACAGACAAGGGTGGAGTAGGTACTTTCCAGACACAAGCTAAGACAGTTGACTCACACAGTTGACCCCCCCACACCCTCCCCTCCATACCCTTATCCCCCCTACACCCTTCTCCCTAAAATCCCCTAATCTACCTACCTCTCTCTCTCTCCATCTCTCTTCTCTTTATCTCTCTCCATCTCTCTCCATCTCTCCCCATCTCTCTCTCTCTCTCCCCATCTCTCTATCTCTCCCTCTCCTCATCTCTCCCTCTCTCTCTTCATATCTCTCTCTATCCTTCCCTCCCCCCTTTTCCCCCTAGTCCTCGAATCCTCTCTCTCACTCTCTCCCCACCTCTTCATATCTCTCTTTCTCTACCTCTCCCCTTTCTCTTTCAATCTACCACCCCCCCAAAAAAAAAATGGTGTGGACTTGAAGCACCCAGGGACCAGAGGAGAATGGTTCTGGTAAGGAAGAAGGGATGGAAGTGCAGTGCAAAAGGATGGAACAAGAGTGGGAGAGAAAACTAGGAGAGCTTTCTGCAAAAATGGAGAGAGAGCTTTCTGTGAAACTGGAAAAGAGGTTGGAGGAGGAGAAGAAGAAGAATTGGGAGTCACAAGCCGAAGCTGCAGTAGCCACAATAAGGGGACTATAAGATGAGGTAAACAGGCTGAAGCAGGTTACAGGGGTATTGACCAGAAAAGACACAGCATCAGGGGGGCCCATTGGGAAGGAAGGAGATATAACTTACTATATGGCCGTATCTGCCTACCAAGCAGGGCCAAGGAGCGAAGGAGGTGAGCAGCTGGGAGCAGGTGGAGAGGGGAATAGGACAAATGCAGAGGCCCGATCATGCCACCAAGAGCTACAGAAAAAAAAGGGAGAAAAAGGCCATGTACAGACAGGAACCAGAGCTGCAGAGGGAAAGGCAATGGGAGGAGGAGAGGGCAAAGGCAGTTTTTATTCATGGGCTGCAGGAGAGAGAGGGAAGGACACACTGAAAGATGGCAGGCAGAAAGAAAGGAGATTGAGAACATCCTCAAAGAAATAGGTGAAGAAGACATGTCTGAGATAGTAAATTTTCAGAGAATAGGGAAGTACTCGAAGGGGAGAAATCAACCACTCAAGCTGATTCTCAGGACAGAAACAGTGTGGGACAGAATCCTCCAAGAGAAACCACGATTGAAGGAAATGGAAGAATACAAGAGGGTGTTCCTAGACCAGGACAGAACAAAATCAGAACGACAGCAGCTAAGGGAGAGGACACAAAAGCGAAAGGAGCTAGGAGGAGAGACAAGGACAGAATCAGCAGAGGACAACCAGAGCAGGGCAGAGCAACAAGAGCAAGCACACACAGTACCATCCCCAACACCCAACAACCAAGCACACTATCCCAACACACACTACAACCCACACACAGTTCCCACCCAACACTCCACTATAGAATCCCACAGTACACCGCCAGGTCCCCCACCCTCACAGACCCCCAAAACACAGTATTAGAGAGGAAACTGAAGGTATGGTACACCAATGCTGATGGAATAACAAATAAGTGGGAGGAGTGGCATGAAAGAGTCAAAGAGGCATCACCGGACATAATAGCTCTCACAGAAACCAAGCTCACAGGTTTGATAAGAAATGCCATCTTTCCAATGGGATACCAGATCCTGAGGAAAGACAGAGGGAACATAGGGGGTGGAGGAGTGGCACTGCTGATCAAAAACCGATGGGATTTTGACGAGCTGGAGAGAGGAGACAGAGGAAAAGCTGGGGATTACATAGTAGGAATGCTACAGTCTGGAGGTCCCAAGGTGGTAATTGCAGGGATGTATAACCCACCACAGAACAGCAGGAGGCCAAGGCAAGAATATGATGAGAGTAATAGAGCGATGTTTGACACACTGGCCGAAGTGGCCAGAAGGGCTCGTGTGAGCAGGGCGAAGCTACTGATCATGGGTGACTTCAACTATAAGGAAATCGATTGGGAGAACTTGGAGCCACATGGGGCCAAGAAACGTGGAGGGCAAAGATGATGGAGGGGGTACTGGAAAACGTCATGTACCAACACGTAAGGGACACTACCTGAGAGAGAGGAGAGGATGAACCAGCGAGACTGGACCTAATATTCACCTTGAGTAGTGCATATATTGTGGACATCACATATCAAAGACACCTTGGGGCCAGTGATCATTTGGTTTTAAGAATTGGGACATGAAATTTGCGGGACCTCAAGAATTACGTGTAGATAGCGGGAGATGAGGAATACGCCATCATTCACATAGGAAATTGCACCATTAGTCCTTTCATGTAGATCTCTAGCTGGCCAGTGTAGGGTCTAGATGTCAGGCAGGTGTTGTGGTGTGATCCATCTACAGTAATTAAATGGTAAGTGGTAATACCAATTATTTTAATTTTCCGGAGTAGCTGGTTTTAATATTATAATTATTAATGTAGTGTCAGGTCTAGCTTTTTGTAAGAGTGGTAGGGAGTGGGCTTCGAGGGAGTGACAGTTTGGCGACCTGCTGTGACCAAGTCCCACTTACCTCACCAAAATTACTTGCAGCTAATAATTCAGATAATACTAATAATAATAATAATAATTCATAGTTTTATAATTAAAACACCAAGCCTCATACAGGGAAAAATGTTGGCTCCAAGATTCTCTGATACATTCGTATATTTATTTGTTCTCTGCCTTGAAATCGTCAATGCTCTTATTATTGTGGTATAAACCTTGGTAACCGATACCGACAAATTGGTTTAAAAAGACACGTGAGCAAACACTAGGACATATTTATTAGAAAACTCTTCGGTCCTGGGAAACGTTTTCTAATAAATATGTTCTAGTGTTTGCTCACGTGTTTTTTTTTTTAAATCCTATTATTGTCTTCACATTGTTTACCCATCGTCTATTCCAAGATTTACTTTAGCCTTTGCAGACCCAACTTTTGATAGTCTTTAGCCAACTTCTGTGGTTTTTCTTCAGAATATCCAATTACTACTGTCATTTACTAACAAAACAAGTGACAACTCTCATTATCGTTTAAAATAACATCCGTCCCTTTCACTCTAGCTTTCACTTTTCTTTCAACTCATCAGAAATATATTAAACATTATAGTAGACCCTTCTTTCCAGGACACCCCTTACTCTTTTCATAAAACTTAAATTTTCAAAAACAATTATCATCTTTTTCATAAAACACTAGAAAAATAAACCACAATCTTGACACTTTGATTAAACAATTTGCCACTAATTTTCTCTTTTCACTTTAGTAAATCCCATGGAAGCAGAAATCTTGAGTGAATTAAATATAGTCTACTTTTGGATACGAAGTTATAACTCACTAGCAAGTCACCAGATTGTAAATTATTTTTTCGATGTCTCGTCTATTTTCACCAAGATGCATGTGAATATATGTAATATTTCTTTACCCATGAATTCCCTAAATGTAACTTTGAAGTTTGAACACAAAGCACTTTATACGCAATAACATTTAATTTGCATAGACTTTGGCTATAACTTTTATCATAGCTGTAGGGAATCCTCTGTTGCCTTTTAGCAACATATAAAACGTTTTAACCAAGAATATTAACACTCCATAACTGATGAGAAGAAAATTCAGGTTGAAGAGCAATAATTGGATGAGATATTCCCTATGTTTATAGGTTTATCAAGTTAAAATAACTTATATGTGGTATTTTCACAATTGTTGGCACTACGCCATTATGAAACAAACTTCATTTTTTATTAAGGAATCATTATTATGTACAATGCTGACGTTGTTTTAAATATAAGTCCTAGATTATATAAACCTAACCTTTCATTATTCAAAACATGAACATGTCACCAATATGCAAATCGGTGTAAAACTAATTTTTTTCAACAAGTCATGTTATAGTTAAAATATATGTTAGCTAACATAATACTAGTAAACCTGTCAGAGATCGTCATAACTTTAGTATTACTTACAACTATTAAATATATTTTACATGTCCTATTCAGACATTTTTTTCCAGTTACTGCGCAAAATTAATCAAACCTCAAGTCAAGTTATAACAGTTGCCACTACCACCACCACCACCACCACCACGAGGCTACGTGAGAAATTTACCAGTCTCATAAATCTTCATAACTAGTGATTTTAGCACCAGAACTTTCTCGTTATTGCGAATTATAGCGCACATACACACACACACTGTATATATATATAGTATATATATATAGTATATATATATATATATATATATATATATATATATATATATATATATATATATATATATATATATATATATATATATATATATATATATATATATATGCCGAATAGATGAAATTGGTCAATTAGCAAGAACTCATTGAAAATTAAGTCCTTTCTAAAATGTTCTCTTATACGTTTTAAGATATTTATTTTTTTCCATTTATGCTAATTTAAAAATTAATAATTTTTACCAAAAGAACCTTAGAAAACATACAAGATCACAGTAAATAGGTGATGTCACCATATGACTCCAATTTGTATAACCAAAAAGTAATATTCATATTTTTTTCAAGACTATTTGAAAATATGAATATTTATTCTGGGTTATACAAATTGGATTCATTTATAATTAATAAAATTTGGAAATAATTTAAGATACATTAGACAAATTATTTTTTTTTATATATAAAATATAAGCTGTGGTTCACGGGTACTTGACTACCAACCTATATCATCATAAAAAGTCAGGTATTGTTGAGGTGGTTACGAGGTGTAGTTTCGTCTTTATAGGCCTTCCTGTTAATCTTTTATTTTTATAGTTCCTTGATAATGTGAGAAATCACAAAAGCGCTTGGACTTTCTCTATTTTTTCACAGTGGTTGTTTTGCATATATATATATATATATATATATATATATATATATATATATATATATATATATATATATATATATATATATATATATATATATATATGTCGTGCCGATTAGGTAAAACTGATCAATTAGCAAGAACTCATCTAAAATTAAGTCCTTTCTAAAAATTTCTCTTATACGTTTAAAGATATATTTTTTCATTTATGTTAATGTAAAATTTATAATTTTGTACCAAGAGAAACTTTGAAAACCTACCTAACCTTATTACAACAAGCGCAATTTAATTTAGCCTAACCCAACTAAATATATTTTAGATACGTTAACATTAATTTAATAATAAACAAACACAATGAAATATATTTTTTTCGTTATGATCAAAATGATTTTGGCTAAATTATTGCATACACAAATTTTCACTTGTCTTATATGGCAAGGTGAGCGTTGCTATTTAAGCCAAAATCGCAAGTTTTACCTAATCAGCACGACATATATATATATATATATATATATATATATATATATATATATATATATATATATATATATATATATATATTACATAATATGGTACAAAAGATTTAAGAGATACATTGTTGATATAAAGATGACATATACAGTACACGAGGTGTGAGAGATACATGTCTAGTACATATTGTTACATGTTTGTCACTGATTATAATGCGAAAATCTCATCCAGCTCTTCCGAGCTGGGGCGCGTGCCCAGAATACAGCATGCATTACCCCTCTGAACAGCAGCGCTGAGTCGCTGGAACAGAAAACTAGCTGCCCTGGGATCCCTAGTTACCCTGTTGAGTCTTTTGCCCAGCTCCTTGAGGAACTTAGATGCACTCTTTCCACATGAGCCAAGGGTCTCTGAGCCTATGGGAACAAACATATAATGATGGGCAAGTTCTCCATATTTTCTCGACTTTTGGGATTCCCTGAAGGTGGCAGCTGCCCCTCCTTCCTCCCTGGTGTATTGGAGATAGGTATCAGCCAAGGTAGATGCACATGTGTAGTCCCACACCACCTGCTTGCCGTCTGTCCAGGCTTGAAGGGTGATACCATCTGGACGCTTTTGGCTGCCATCAGATCTGCATAGTTGGGGTGGTTCCCTTACTGCTGGGCATCCGGCTGTTGTGAGGCTCCTCTTGATAATGTTATTAACCTCTTCATGTCTTGCAATCTTTCCCTCGGATTTACGACACACAAGACCATGGTACCCGAATCGGTCTGCTGCTTCACTGCCACAAATACACCTGTGTTCGGCGAGAATAGGGGCGGTAAGTCGAAGGGCAACACCAATGCGGATGGTCTGTGGGTCGAGGCGTGTGCCAAGGCTGGAGTTGGGAACAACCAAAAGAAAGTCCCCTGCATGAGTAGCTCTCACTGCAAGGAGGCGGGCTCTATCCTTCCTTGACACTGAAGCATTGCTGAGGCTATATTCTCTACTATTGGGCCATCCCAGTGCGACTGTTTGTAATTGTTGGGGGGAGCAGGCCTGGTTTCAGAGCCTGTTAGATTATCCCAGATCCTGGCTCCATCAACGAACTTTTGGTCATGGATTCCAATCGTGTCCCTAAGATGTTCAGGGAGAATTGCTGCTACAAGCCCTCTGGATGCAATGCATGAAGATAGGAAAGCAGGTAGAGCAATCTGAGATGACTTGCGGATACCAATGCCTCCTAGTCTGACTGGGAGTGTAGCTTGGTACCACTGCCCATCTTCTAGAGTAAGGTTAAGTACTTTAGTAAAGATCTGCCTCAGGATACTGTCATATTCGTGCAGTATAGGGTTATCATATGAAGGAGCACATCTTAGGAAATATGTCAACCTTTGCAGACTCAAGCATTTTGTGAGAAGGTACAAGGCATCATGGGTGTCAAGATTGCCTATTCGTTGTTCCATTATATATATATATATATATATATATATATATATATATATATATATATATATATATATATATATATATATATATATATATATATATGTCGTGCCGATTAGGTAAAACTTACGATTTTGGCTTAAATAGCAACGCTCACCTTGCCATATAAGACAAGTGAAAATTTGTGTATGCAATAATTTCGCCAAAATCATTCTGAACATAACGAAAAAAAAATATTTCATTGTGTTTGTTAATTATTAAATTAATGTTAACGTATCTAAAATATATTTAGTTGGGTTAGGCTAAATTAAATTGCGCTTGTTGTAATAAGGTTAGGTAGGTTTTCAAAGTTTCTCTTGGTACAAAATTATAAATTCTTACATTAACATAAATGAAAAAAATATATCTTTAAACGTATAAGAGAAAATTTTAGAAAGGACTTAATTTTAGATGAGTTCTTGCTAATTGACCAGTTTTACCTAATCGGCACGACATATATATATATATATATATATATATATATATATATATATATTGTGTGTGTGTATGTGTGTGTGTATGTGTGTGTGTATGTGTGTGTGTATGTGTGTGTGTATGTGTGTGTGTATGTGTGTGTGTGTGTGTTTTTTGTGTGCATGTATAAAAATATACAAAACCAATTTTACACATGTGTCTTATTCATCTTCTGTTATTGCTGAACAATAACCGGTTGCTACTTATTAATGGATGTTATTACTAAAGAATAACGGGTTGATACTCTTCAATTTTTGCTGCTTGATGAATATTTATAATCAATAACTGCTCCATTATATACTGAGTGCCAAATGATTTTATTATAAAAGATTTCACAAGGAGCAAAGAACTTTTATTTTAAGAGATTTGGTCGAAACTTAGTGGTCAGTATCTGAGCATTTAGACTACAATGTAGAGATATCTATTATGTGACTATTATTAACTTGGTCGTGTATTTGAAATATGACCCATGTAATAAAGACATAATTAAACTTGTACATAATTTGGAAGTATTAAGTTAATAAGCTTCTGATTTTATTAAATGATAAAGAGGATGCTCTAGATGTTAGTAGCTTAGAAAACTGAGTCCAACACAAAATAATTATGAGATCACCTTTTCTTGATGCTCTTACTGTCCCTATGACACGAATTTGCAATATACTCCGATGTTTTTGTGTTTTAAGTTCGCGTTCATCCAGCATTGGAACCCATCTTGTTGCCAGATACGTCTTGAATGAGATGATACGTAGTGAGATAGACACAAGGTGGCACCTCAATCCACGTTTTCAGCAGTACCGTGTTATTTTGGCAAAGTAACTCATACCTTACCAGTTAGCTACTGAATGCTTATACTCTGAAAGTAGGTTCACAATCCTTGAGCATGTAAGTAAGTTTATTCAGGTTTACACAAATACAGTTACATAGATTATCATACATAGCAGCATATGTGTAGAGAACCTGGGATAACCCAAAAAAAGTCCCACAGAGTGACTTATTTCCACTGGGTAACATAAGCCCTTTATCCCGTCCCATACCAGTTTAAACATATACTTTCGCATTTGCTTTGTCTGTTTCGTAAGGTGACGTTCAGGATCTTTCCTTAATTCATGGTATAACCTAACAAATTTTTGAGGACAATTGTGTTGGAGAGATGTGAGCAAAGCTGAGACCTCTCCAAAGATCCAAGACTTTCGTATATTAAAGTCTTGGATCCAAAGATCCAAGACTTTCGTAAGGTAAAGTCTTGGATCCAAAGATCCTGGACTTCACCTTACGAAACAGACAAAGCAAATGCGATAGTAATTACGGATAAGGTAGATTATAGTGGAAAAATGAACATGTTATTAGAAGAATGAACCATAATGATAGGAATGTTTACTCTATACAAGATACCATATGGAGCTGAAAGTGCGAGCAAAGGCAGTCGTATTGCAGGTATGCAAGACATTTCTTAATGCTACGTTTCGCACGTCATAGGTTTCCCTCAGTCGGCTACAGAGAACATGAGACAATGACTTATAATGTGTTAAGTAAAAGGACACAAATGCAACTAATGTGACATTTTATTGTGGCAACGTTTCGCTCTCCAGGAGCTTTTTCAAGCGGCTTGAAAAAGCTCCTGGAGAGCGAAACGTTGCCACAATAAAATGTCTCATTAGTTGCATTTGTGTCCTTTTACTTAACATATTGTCGGTAATTCTACCAATATTAAGACTTATAATGTCTAAGTGATGTTCAACGCGAGACCAGAAGCGTTATTCTAGTATTTTGGATGTGATAAAACATTGTATTTTGAGTTATGGGGTTACTGGTAGCGAAGAGTGGTGACTCCAAAAAAAATTGTGTTGATTAGTTTGGCACTGGCATGTTAATTAGTATAATTAAATAGACGCTTGACAGTGACACCAATCTCCTTCTCCCACACCAGAATTTTATTGAACTTATTGGTATATGCATACATACTTGCTAACCCAAAGTATTGGGTTAGCAATCCCCTCAGCACTAGCAAGGTGCTGTGTATGACATACCAGTAATTCCCAACATGATATATCAATCACAGAATCCTGGGTCAGATTACACGGTTTGAATCCTCCTTTGAGGCGGGGAGGCCTCTTCCTAGATATGTTTTTTAATATTATTTTTCTTTCTTCCTTTTTCAATAGAGCACAATTCGAGGAATATCTTGGTGCATGAGGCAAAAATGGGTGGTCAGAAGAAAAATTATTGCCCCTTAGAAAAAAAGTATATTATTGTTTATCCACCATTATCTGGCAAGTAAATTATTATACAAGAAGTCATTGTTCGTGAATAACATATACAAGAAATCATTGTTCTTGAATAACATATACAAGAAATCATTGTTCTTGAATAACATATACAAGAAGTCATTGCTCGTGTCTAGTGTGTCAGTGAAGACGTGTCTAGTGTGTCAGTGAAGACGTGTCTAGTGTGTCAGTGAAGACGTGTCTAGTGTGTCAGTGAAGACGTGTCTAGTGTGTCAGTGAAGATGTGTCTAGTGTGTCAGTGAAGACGTGTCTAGTGTATCAGTGAAGACGTGTCTAGTGTGTCAGTGAAGACGTGTCTAGTGTGTCAGTGAAGACGTGTCTAGTGTGTCAGTGAAGACGTGTCTAGTGTGTCAGTGAAGACGTGTCTAGTGTGTCAGTGAAGACGTGTCTAGTGTGTCAGTGAAGACGTGTCTAGTGTGTCAGTGAAGACGTGTCTGGTGTGTCAGTTAAGACGTGTCTAGTGTAAGTGAAGACGTGTCTAGTGTACTCTCTGTGGACTGAACCAAGATGCCCTCCATTGGGCAAGTTTGCCAGCAGCTTAAGGAGGAACTTAGGGTGGCTAAGCTCGAGATACGGCGATTGACGGAGGAAAACAAGAGGATTCGTAGTAGCCCTGTTGTGAGTCCTCAGGTCAAGAAAGAAACCTGTTCAGTGGCCGGACGGCATGGAACGAAGTTGAAGATCAAGAGAGTGAATGAAGAGGTAGAAACGATGAAGAAACAAGAGACTGCTTTGGAAACTTCGAACCCTTTCTCTATGCATGATCTTTACAGAACCTAATTTCCATAGACATCACTTGTATTATTGTAATAACAGACCGTCACACAGTGAACAGTAAATAATAAGACAGCACACACACACACATGAAAAGTACTGCAGTGGATCAGGGAATATCTGACAGGAAGGAAACAACGTGTTCTGTTACGTGATTAGGTGTCAGAGTGGGGTTCTACAAGGGTCAGTTCTAGGTCCGTTGCTGTTTCTAGTATATGTGAATGACATGACAAAAGGAATAGATACAGAGATGTCCCTGTCTCTAAACAATGTAAAGCTAATGAGAAGAATACAAGTGGACGAGATCAGGTAAGTCTACAAGGAGATCTGTGCAGACTGCAAGCTTAGTATGACAAATGGTTCTTGGAGTTTGACTCCTGCATGTGCAATGTCGTGAAGCTCGGGGAAGGACAAAGACCGCAGATGGAGTACAGCCTATGAGGTCAAAGGCTCCAAAACTCCCTCAAGGAAGAGGATCTTGGTGTGACCATCATACCGAGCATATCTCCTGAGGCGAAATCAACCAAATAACTGCTGCAGCATATGGGCTCTTGGCAAACCTCAGAATAGCGTTTTGACATCTAGGTAAGGAGTTATTCAAGGCACTGTGCACTGTATACGTCAGGCCCATACTGGAGTATGCAGCACCAGTTTGGAACCCACACCTGGTCGAACACATCAAGAAATTAGAGAAAGTGCAAAGGTTTGCAACAAGACTAATCCCGGAGCTAAGGTGTATGCCCTACGAGGAGAGGTTAAGGGAAATCAACCTGGAGACACTGAAGGACAAGAGGAATTAAAGGGACATGATAACGACATATAAAATACTGAGAGGAATTGACAAGGTGGATAGGGACTGAATGTTTCAGAAATGGGACACTGCAAGAATGGGTCACAGCTTGAAATTGAAGACTCAAATGAGTTGCAGGGATGTTAGGAAGTATTTCTTTAATGGATCAATCTGGAGAATGATGTAGTGGAGGCAGGGTTTATATACAGCTTTAAGAAAAGGTTCGATAAAGCTCATTGAGAAGGAAGAGAGTGGAGCTAGTAGCGATCAGCGAGGAGGCGGTGCCAGGAGCTATGACTCGACCCCTGAAACCAAATAGGTGAGTTCAATTAGGTGAGTACGCAAACACACACACACACACACACACACACACACACACACAGTGAAGAGGCGGGGCCAGGAGCTGTGAATCGACCCCTGCAATCACAACTAGGTGAGTACAACTAGGTGAGTACACACATACACACACACCCTGCAGTTATCACTGTCCTGGGGAAGCAACTCTTATCACTCTTTATCGGTCGCTCACTAATAATGCTATTTGCTGTTCGCTTATGTTTAGGGTGTCTTAAATTACTGATGGAGAGTGGATACATACACACACGCACATGCATGCAAATGCACACACACACTCACACACAATATACAACAGGCCTAGTGTCTAATCGACATGTGCCTCGGACAAAATGGTAACTAACATACTTCTGATATTGTCTTGCGAGAATCACTCTTCACAGTTCATAATCTCTGGCAACTCGTAGCTACGTGGGTTCAATTAAGTTACAAGAATTACTGCCTATTTTGTCATCATTTCCGTTTATTACATAAAAATGTTCGTACTTTTTAGTATTAATATATACAGTTTCTAATTTGGCTACCTACGCAAGTAATAGTCTTTTAAGTATTTGTGAAGAGTGCTTGAACATTCTTACTATTCCAGTGTTTGTTTAGGGTGGTTAGTCGTTTCCTGCAAGTAATTGGAAGGGGGTGACGGGACACTTCCTTTCCGGTCGCTGCTGTAACTCAGATCACCAGATTGCAACCATTATGAGCATAGTGACAGTCAGGACTCGAGTCCCTTGCAGACTCTTGTGTCAAAAGACTAAAATATGCTTATGGAAACCAAAAGAGTAAAGAAACACTGGCTCTACTTACACGGTGTGCTTTCTACCAACATAGAAATTTTATTTATATTTTATGTGAATTGGATGTCTGCAAGATAGCTATATTAACTTTCAGTAACATTAATGTCTGCTGTAAACTCTGTTGCTTACAGCATTATTGCCTGTTGAAATCTTTACGTGGATTTTATTCTCCCTGGAGCTTAGGTGTTCTTCCGACGTCTTCTTGCTGCCTGGAATTGTATTGTCTTAAATTTTTGTATATACTTGAAATTCAACTATCAGTCAGCATCAACGCCATCTTTCGGGAAGATTTGTCTGTTGTGAACTTCATTATATTTTTAAACTCTAAAATGCCTAAAACTTGTCGGGCTACCTAAAGCACTTACTACTTTTTTGCTAAAATCAACAGTGTACAGTCTGCCCGAAAGTACAGTGTCTGCCCGAAAGTACAGTGTCTGCCCGAAAGTACAGTGTCTGCCCGAAAGTACAGTGTCTGTCCGAAAGTACAGTGTCTGCCCGAAAGTACAGTGTCTGCCCGAAAGTACAGTGTCTGCCCGAAAGTACAGTGTCTGCCCGAAAGTACAGTGTCTGTCCGAAAGTACAGTGTCCGAAAGTACAGTGTCTGCCCGAAAGTACAGTGTCTGCCCGAAAGTACAGTGTCTGTCCGAAAGTACAGTGCCCGAAAGTACAGTGTCTACCCGAAAGTACAGTGTCTGCCCGAAAGTACAGTGTCTGTCCGAAAGTACAGTGTCTGCTCGAAAGTACAGTGTCTGTCCGAAAGTACAGTGTCTGCCCGAAAGTACAGTGTCTGCCCGAAAGTACAGTGTCTGCTCGTAAGTACAGTGTCTGCCAGAAAGACCAGTGTCTCCCCGTAAGTACAGTGTCTGCCAGAAAGTCCAGTGTCTCCCCGTAAGTACAGTGTCTCCCAGAAAGTACAGTGTCTGCCAGAAAGTCCAGTGTCTCCCCGTAAGTACAGTGTCTGCCAGAAAGTCCCTTTTTGCATGAAAATATATTGGTTTCCAGAAAGTCTATTATCAATAGGAAAATTACATCAGAAAAAATTCGTGCGGTAGCGCGTGAAGGGTTCCCTGCTGTTGCCTTATTTACACTGTACGAAGCACTAGGTTATTATCTTATAATATACTGAGAGTAATGTGTTAAACTGAAGGTTTACTCGAAATTCAGAGGTTAGAGTTTCCTTTACCCTTATTTACACTCTATATCAACACAACATATATTTTTTTAACTCTATCTCTTCTGGTAATTATCTTGTCATCGCTGTAGTTTTATAAAAAAGGTCTGGCTAAATTTAATACTCGATTTGATATCACTAGAAAATAAACCTTATTTTATTATACATATTTATCATCTCTTCTGTTGAGCAGAATAAATTGTTATGTAGCTTATGTCCTCATTGTAAAAATATGATGTATGTACTTTAAAAAAATTTTAGTGGCGGTGCAAAATTATCTATGGTATAGTAAACAATAATAATATCTACTTCTTTATGGTACACAATAATATTATTTGCTTCTTGTATGGTACAGTATAATATTATCTAGTTCTTGTATAGATATTATGTTTGTCAGGAAACAGGACAAGTGTTTCCTGACGCGGATCTTAGTTATGTGATGACCCGCCACTGGAGCTTTTGGTCATCTGACCGAGGCCTTTCGCTGGCTTACCGGTCTACCCCTTTAACAATTATAGTTATGATTATAACCATTTCACTGCTGGGTTGATTTTTAGTTCTTGTATGATAAACAATAATATTATCTAGAATTTTAATGTTACACAATAATATTTCTGGTCCATATATGGTATAGTATATTTCCAAACCCAATATTATTTTACTTAAGATGATCTCAATTTGATATGTTCATCCTCCTTAACACTTGTTGCAATTTCATATCATCATATTGTCATTTAAAATCTTATAGTATCATCATTTTCTTAATTTGAAATAAAATATATATCTAGAAGAAACTCTAAAAACTATTTCTAGTATTGTTATTATACTAGTATAGCATCAACATACTGTAATTTGAAATAAATTCTACAACTAGATTAAACTCAACCAATTTATCTTGTATTGTCTTTTAATAGTACATATGTATAACCATTTAATAATTTAAATAATACAGAACTAGAATAAACTCAATCAATTTCTTTAGCATTAAGTACTTAGTGAATAAGTCTCTAGAATAAACTGCCCTAATGCCATGGCATGCCAGTGGCTCTCCTTGCATTACAGTTTTATAATTGTTTTATAATTGTAACTACCAATAACATTGTACACTTGTAACATGCATTGAAATAAAAATTATTATTATTATTATTATTATTATGTATGTTTTTTTTTTTTTGTACAGAAAAAAAATATATTACAAAATGTCCTTCTCAATTTAGTTCCCCATCGATTTACTGACTTACACTATTATGTATAATTATCTGAATTACAATCTACTGTACGTTATATTAAGCACTACATCGCATACATTATTGACTTGTTCTAAACGACTGTCCGCTTAAGCTAAGTTAATAGAGATCTGCTCTCTCAATAAGGTCGGAAGCTTTCCTAGATTTTATTAGCATAAGATGCATCCATCTCAAAAAATCCTTATGTACAGATGACTATCAATACTATACAATATACCATCATTTTGTTAAATATATTTTTACGCACCCCCATACTCATGGTGTGGGCGGTAGTGTAAATATTACTGAGGTACACACTGGGTCCAGGAACTGGGCCGCTAATTTTCCACAGCTAAATGAGTTACAGTCGTCTGGTCCCGGAAGCATTTTAGTTATTGACCAGAAGAAACTTGCTCCAATTATTTTTCTTGTTAAATAAATAAAATGTGTCAACAGACGAAATTAACTTTTTAAGTTCATAGTATCATCATCAACCATCATCATCATCAACCATCATCATCATCAACTATCATCATCATCATCAACCATCATCATCATCAACCATCATCATCATCAACCATCATCATCATGATTGTCATCAACTATCATCATCATTATCATCAACCATCATCACCATCATCATCATCATCAACTATCATCATCATCATCATCATCATCATCATCAACCATCATCATCATCATCATCAACCATCATCATCATCATCATCAACCATCATCATCATCATCATCATCATCATCAACCCATCATCATCATCATCAACCATCATCATCATCATCATCATCATCATCAACATCATCATCATCATAATTTCTACGTACTGCACTAACAAGGTTTACATACAAATTTATCCCATTAAATATCATATATATTTGAACGAGCTCATTATATAGCAGAATACTCCATTGTTAATTTGTCACGCAGGAATGTGCTATAATTAATACAATTAGCAAGTTAATAAAATTCGATATCTGTATTATCCTCACATATTTTTTTTTTAATTCGTGCAAATAAATGCTTTATTTTTAAGGGATTAATGAACACGTTTCGTAATTATGAATATATTCATTGCGTGTGAGGTGTAAGTGCGTGAAGGTAAGAAGCTGCCTTCGTCACTCGTGAGGCATGTGTGAGGTAAAGCTGCCTGAGCTCTGTCTGCCGCGGCTGCTGTCATATCCCACTGACACCAGCTACTGATTCCTCCCACTGACACCAGCTATTGATTCCTCCCACTGACACCAGCAACTGATTCCTCCCACTGACACCAGCTACTGATTCCTCCCACTGACACCAGCTATTGATTCCTCCCACTGACACCAGCTAATGATTCCTCCCACTGACACCAGCAACTGATTCCTCCCACTGGCGATGATATCTGACACCTGCCACAACTCAACATTCACTTACACCTCCCGTTGACACCACCACTACTACTATACACTCCCACTAACACTTCCCGCTTCTCATCACTCCCACTAACACCTCACACTGCTAAACACTCCCACTAATACCTCCTCAGACACATCATAATAATCACCACTAACACCTCCCACTACAAGCACTCCCATTCACAACTTCCACTAGTAATTGCAAACTCATAACCAACACCTTGCAATTACGAGCAGTAATGCCAGCAAGAGGAAAACCAAGGAAGCTGGATGTATTTCTGTCGCTGGGTGATCCGAAGAAGATATCCCCAAATTCTACCTCAGTAGTCGATGGATGTCATAAAATTGCAGTCTAGCAAAATATAAAACTGTATATGCGTGTATGTATATAAGTATGTATGTGTATGCATATAAATTTCGGTACATACATGCACTTTCATATGGATACGTGAGTGTAGGTATTTGTGTTGCGCATGGATTGCATTAGCGAATTCGCTTAGAGCCCGTGGTTAGAGCTTCTATTTATTCATTGACAGCTGTATATCACAACTTAATCTGAGTTCATAGACAATGTAGCTTGGGAGGGGGGAGGGTGAGAATAGACCTACTGTTAAAGCTCTTGGATCGAGGGAAGGAGTTCAGGTGGGTTACAGTTGGTGCCTCTGACGAAATATAATACAGTAAGAATAAATTTTCGATTTCTTTCTATTAGAGGCTCTGGTTAGCCTAGACGGTAAAGCGTCGGACTGGCAATTTGCGGACCACAGATCGAGCCCCTCATCCACCCTTCTGAAGGGTGGTAGGCGAGTTTCAGTGGGGAGAAATAAATGGGATTAAGTCAGGAGTATCTGAGAGAGAGCTGAGGAAGGGGTAGCAATAATGTTGAAGGATCAGTTATGGAAGGAGAAGGAATATAAATGTATAAATTCAAGGATTATGTGGATTAAAATAAGGGTCGGATGCGAAAAGTGGGTCATAATAAGCGTGTATGCACCTGGAGAAGATAGGAGTGTAGAGGAGAGAGAGAGATTTTGGGATATGTTAAGCGAATGTATAGGAACTTTTGAACTAAGTGAGAGTGTAATTGTGGTAGGGGACCTAAATGCTAAAGTAGGAGAAACATTTAGAGAGGGTGTGGTAGGTAAGTTTGGGGTGCCAGGTGTAAATGATAATGGGAACCCTTTGATTGAACTTTGTATAGAAAGGGGTTTAGTTATAGGTAATACATATTTTAAGAAAAAGAGGATAAATAAGTACACAAGATATGATGTAGGGCGTAATGACAGTAGTTTGTTGGACTACGTATTAGTAGATAAAAGACAGTTGAGTATTCTTCAGAATAAACATGTTTATAGAGGGGCTACAGATATATCAGATCACTTTTTAGTTGTAGCTACAGTGAAAGTAAAAGGTAGATGGGATACAAGGAAAATAGAAGCAGTAAGTAAGAGAGAGGTGAAGGTTTATAAACTAAAATAGGAGGCAGTTAGGGTAAGATATAAACAACTATTTGAGGATGGATGGGCTAGTGAGAGTACAAGCAATGGGGTCGAAGATGTATGGGGTAGGTTTAAGAATGTAGTGTTAGTGTTCAGCAGAAGTTTATGATTACAGGAAAGTGGGTGCGGGAGGGAAGAGGAGCGATTGGTGGAATGATGATGTAAACAGAGTAGTAAGGGAGAAAAAGTTAACATATGAGAGGTTTTTACAAAATAGAAATGAAGCAAGGAGGCAAGAGTATATGGAAAGAAAAAGAGAGGTTAAGAGAGTGGTGAAGCAATGTAAAAAGAGCAAATGAGAGAGTGGATGAGATGTTATCAACAAATTTTTTTGAAAATAAGAAAAAGTTTTGGAGTGAGAATAATAAGTTGAAGCCTAGGGAACAAATGTATTTAAAGGTATCGGGAAGATGGAGGAAATATTTTGAGGAATTGTTAAATGTTGATGAAGATAGGGAAGCTGTGGTTTCGTGTATAGGGCAAGGAAGAATAACATCTTGTAGGAGTGAGGAAGAGCCAGTTTTGAGTGTGGGGGAAGTTCGTGAGGCAGTGGGTAGAATGAAAGGGAGGAAGACAGCTGGGATTGATGGGATAAAGATAGAAATGTTAATAGCAGATGGGGATATAGTTTTGGAGTTCTTGGTGCTATTATTTAATAAATGTATGGAAGAGGGTAAGGTACATAGGGAATGGCAGAGAGGGTGCATAGTTCCTTTGTATAAAGGCAAAAGGGACAAAAGAGAGTGCAAAAATTATAGGGGATAAGTCTGTTGAGTGTACCTGGTAAAGTGTATGGTAGATTTATTATTGAAAGAATTAGGAGTAAGACAGAGAGATAGGGAAAAAGGCAGATGAACAAGAAGAGCTTTAAGGGGAAATGTAAGGGGATGGAGATAAGTGTAATATAGACCAACATTGTTTACATGTGAAACATATTAGAGATGAATTAAAACGATATTTACATAATTGATGTGTAACAAGGTTTCTGAATAGGGCATTTTACATGGATTTGGAAAAGGCGTATGACAGAGTGGATAGGAGGGGGGGAATGTGGCAGATGTTGCAGGTGTATGGAATAGGAGGTAGGTTACTGAAAGCAGTGAAGAATTTTTACGAGGATAGTGAGGCTCAGGTTAGAGTATATAGGAGAGAGGGAGATTGTTTCCTAGTAAAAGTAGGCCTTAGGCAAGAGGTGTGGAGTTAAAAAGATAAAGAATCTAACACAAAGTGGGAGTTGTCACAGTTGCTCTTTGCTGATGACACTGTGCTTTTGGGTGATTCTGAAGAGAAGTTGCAGAGGTTGGTGGATGAGTTTGGTAGGGTATGTAAAAGAAGAAAATTAATAGTGAATATAGGAAAGAGTAAGGTGATGAGGATAACAACAAGATTAGGTGACGAAAGATTGGATATCAGATTGGAGGGAGAGAGTATGGAGGTGGTGAATGTATTCAGATATTTAGAAGTGGACGTGTCAGAAGATGGGTCTATGAAGGATGAGGTGAATCATAGAATTGATGAGGGGAAAAGGGTGAGTGGTGCACTTGGGAGTCTGTGGAGACAAAAAACTTTGTCCGTGGAAGTAAAGAGGGGAATGTATGAGAGTGTAGTTATACCAATGTATATGTGTGGTGTGAATATAATGCAGAGAATCCGTAGTTTGGAGATTAGGGGGAGGTGTGAGATTACCAAAACTATTATCCAGCGAGCTGAGGAGGGGTTATTGAGGTGCTTCGGGCATGTAGAGAGGATGGAACAAAATAGAATGACTTCGAGAGTGTATAAATCTGTAGTGGAGGGAAGGCGGGGTAGGGGTCGGCCTAGGAAATGTTGGAGGGAGGGGGTAAAGGAGGTTTTGCTCCAGCAAGCATGCGGGAGCGTATTTGATAGGAGTTAATGGAGACAAATGGCTTTTAATACTTGACGTGCTGTTGGAGTGTAAGCAAAGTAACATTTATAAAGAGATTCGGGGAAACCGGCAGGCCAGACTTGAGTCCTGGAGATGGGAAGTACAGTGTCTGCACTCTGAAGGAGGGGTGTTAATGTTGCAGTTTTTAAACTGTAGTGTAAGCATGCCTCTGGCAAGACAGTGATGGAGTGAATGATGATGAAAGGTTTTTCTTTTTCGGGCCACCCTGCCTTGGTGGGAATCGGCCGATGTGTTAATAATTATATATATATATATATATATATATATATATATATATATATATATATATATATATATATATATATATATATGTGTGTGTGTGTGTAGAAAATGGATATCACATATGCAAAAAAAAAAAAAAATGTGATAATCCAAGCGATTTTGTGAGTTCTCACATCACTATTCCTTGATTATATATTGTGTGGAAGATAACAAGCAGTAATAAACCTTTCCATATACAGCTGCCTTTGAATACGGTTACACAAGTTAAGGGGTTGCAACTACCATACATAGCAACATATATGTGAGGTACCTACGAAACCCTGTTCAACACGTTTCGTCCGTCGGTGATCACGTCCGAAACCTCTCCAGTGATGACGTTCTAAGTTATTATTAAATAAGTTGTCGACATCTTTATGCCTTCAAACTTTAGAACACTTACAAGCATCTGTAAGAAAGGAATGCATTGCCGTTGCTCACAATAAGTGGCTCCGGTACAACACAAATCAGCTTCAAAATGTGTGGCATTAAAAGGCAATTTCATAACGGAGTAATCTTATAAATTTCACAAATTATTCTCAGTCATATAGTATTTTTCGGGAAGGTGTTTATAGTCTATTCAGAAACATTGGGGTATGATTGATCTTACATTACCGTTCGTACAGTTATATGTTACTCTGTTTTACACATGAAAGGAAATTAAAAATGCATTTAATAAAGCATCTGCTTGACCCTTTCACGACCTCCTCCTTGGACAAACAAATGGCATGATAGAGAAGCCTCTGCTCACAATTGAGACCGCGGGCCAGTGTTTATCAAGGTCCTGGTCGCAGCTGCTCCACGTCCTCTCAACCACAACAGTTATTGCTGCCGCATAAGCTGGGTGTCGCGTGAATATTTCATGATAATAGCGATAATAATAATAACATGAAAGTATTAATATTAAAAACTATTATTATTATTATTATTATTTTTATTATTATTATTATCCCCGAAGGGATAATAATAATAATAATAATAATAATAATAATAATAATAATAATAATAATAATAATTATTATTAATTATTATTATTGCCTGATTTTTTTCCTTATTTTCTTTTTCCTCTTCCTCATAAATCGAGAATGTCTTATTAAATCTCCTTCAGATTTTCAACACTCCGTTGGGGTACTGGGGACCAAATTCTTGGAACGATTGGCATGTTCACGTACCCTATGACCAAAGTTGTTGACCGTGTTCCCAGCATCCTGGAATGACACGGACAGCTTCCAACATCCCAGTACCATAACTTCAAACCTTCAAAAAAAAAAAAAAGGTGACAAAAAATATGACGACTGCGGAAAATGAAATTCAAATGTGTTGGAATATATTTTACGATTTTACTTGAAAAGGAGTGTGGAATTGTTTTTCCCGTAAGTGACGCTAAATAATTCTGACTGCCTCTTCTGAACGGCTTTAATGTTGGGTGGCCCTGGTGGCTAAAACTCTCGCTTCACACACGGAGGGCCCGGGTTCGATTCCCGGCAGGGTAGAAACATTTCGACGTGTTTCCTTACACCTGTTGTCATGTTCACCTAGCAGCAAGTAGGTACCTGGGTGTTAGTCGACTGGTGTGGGTCGCATCCTGGGGGACAAGATTGAGGACCCCAATGGAAATAAGACACAGTCCTCTATGACGCACTGACTTTCTTGGGTTATCCTGGGTGGCTAACCCTCCGGGGTTAAAAATCCGAAGAAAATCTTATCTCTTATCTTATGGCTGATGCAAGTTGGGGCCAGGATAGTAAGTTTTCTTTGCGTACTGACAAATCTGATGATGTAGTAAAATAGTAACACACATTTGGAATCGTTGGAATCAATACCACAACTGGAGAAAGACTTATCTGATAGGCTTCAAATTATGGTGGTTTTCCGAACACAAGGTTCACGCTAGGTGCCATAAATACCACTGATGTGCCATATGGACATCTGTAGCTGAGCGGTTTAAGGCTTTAAGTTGGGAACTAAGCCACTTTCGAGGACGGCTACTAACTTGGGTTAGAATCCTGCTGACTGCGATATTTCTTTCTATATACTTTCTATATATCTTTCTATATTCTTTCTATATACATACAGAAGGAGAATGAAATAGCTGGAGACCATGCTTTATATATATATATATATATATATATATATATATATATATATATATATATATATATATCAATAATTCAACACTGCGACTAGCCAAGAGCTCTAACCCATGTCGTTTTGGCCCGCCTCATGGTGGGGGGAAATCACATGGCGCTCTAACCCACAGGACCACCAAATCTTACAAGAATCAATCACCCAGCAGAGCTAGGTGTTTTACCTTGATCCGAGGACATACAGTGGTGTGGGTTCCTCTGAGCTAATTTCATTCTACTCCCCGTTTGGTGTACTAGCCTCCACAAGCAGTATTTATATTATTGTAACCACGAACGAGTGGTATTTAATCCATAACAGCACTGCAACATTGAAATACTGCTTGTGGAGGCTAGTACACCAAACTTGGAGTAGAATGAAATTAGCTCAGAGGCATCCACACCACCGTATGTCCTAAGAACAAGGTAAAACACCTAGCTCTGCTGGGGGCTTGATTCTTGTAGGATTTGGTGGTCCTGTTGGTTAGAGCGTCATGTGATTTCGTCCACCATGAGGTGGGCCAAAACGACATGGGTTCAAGTCCTTGGCTAGTGGAAGAGTTGTTACTGATTAAATACTACTCGTTCTTGGTTACAATAATATATATATATATATATATATATATATATATATATATATATATATATATATATATATATATATATATATATATATATATATATATAGTATGCAAAACAACCACGGGGAGTAGAATGATAGCTCTAGACCTTGTGTTGCAATCAACACATCATCAGGAGCTTGCAAAATTGCAGAAAGAGGAGGATGTCTAAGCAAGTACGTTCCTGGGGGCACTTCCTGTATCCTCCTCTCTCCCTCACTCCATTGAAGACAGCCCTCTGGGAACGTACTTGCTTGGACATCCTCCTCTTTTCAACAATTTTGCAAGCTCCTGATGATGTGTTGATTGTAACACGAAAGGCCTAGAGCTATCATCCTACTCCCCAGTGGTTGTTTTGCATCCTGTATCGTTTTGGTTTGCGAAATTTGCATAATAAATAAATAAATAAATAAATATATATATATATATATATATATATATATATATATATATATATATATATATATATATATATATATATATATATATATATATATATATATAATGAATCAGTAACAACACTGCGCTAGCCAGGGGTCGAACCCATGCTGCTTTGGCCCGCCTCATGGTGAGCGAAAACACATGACGCTCTAGTCCACTGAACCACACAATCCTTAAGAGTAGCGCATCCAGTAGAACTGAATGTTGTACTCGCTACCCAAGGACATACGGTTGTGTGGACGCCCCTAATCTAATTTAATTCTACTCCCTGTTTGGTGTACTAGCTCAACAAGCAGTATATTATATTATTGTAACCACGATCAAGTGGTTTTAATCAGTAACAACACTGCACTAGCCAGGGGTCGAACCCATGATGCTTTGGCCCGTCTCATGGTGAGCGAAAACACATGACGATAATTGAATATATATAACATCTTTCTGTTGGCGACCTAACATTTCTTACTCTTATCCTAGCATCTCGGAACAGTGACAGGACCTCAAAACTGTGAACATAACTGCCACATTCAGGAGGACATCATGGTGGTTCAGGATCTAGTTTGAAGTTCCTACTAGGCGTTCTTCCTCTTTTATTCTAATATCCAACGTATCTCGTATATATTATTAAATAATTAAAATGAATCAGGTTTTTCTACCTGCTCTTAAGAAGAACTTTAGATCTTACGCTTGCCAGTTTTCATTAGAGGCGGAGTTTTGTCCTGAAAACGCACATCTATTTTTAAACATTGTTCTGCGGGTAACTCATGAATTTTTAAATATATGAAATTTTGTGTATGACAGAATTAGTGGGGTGTCTTTCCTGGAAGTGTTGTCAAACTAACTTGCTATGAAGGCGTATTTAATCCTCTTAACTATGCGTATACATGCAGCCTTAAAGGAGAAATTTGCTTACTGAATTATAATGTTGAGTAGACGTGAGGGCAGTCTATTATATCACTAAGTAGTGAGACCTGGACGCGACGACGTAGCGAGTAACACGAATAACATTTAAGAACATTTTTACTTAACATTTCTGCCCAACGAGGTGGGTCCCTTGATGCTGGTGAAATGCTCCAAATCTAAGAAATTGGGGATACTCTTGCAATTCTTTGGATGAAACCTAATTACCTTCCGTTCTCCAGGTGCTGTATAACCCATTAGGATAAAGTCCTCCGTGGATGTAATAATGATAATAATAATAATAATAATAATAATAATAATAATAATAATAATAATAATAATAATAATAATAATAATAACAACTACAACAACTATAATAATAACAAATGTTTTCATTCACTATATTTTTTTAACTACATTGCTAGTTTCACATCAACGCAGTGTGACCCAAAGAAAAAAAAATATTTATCATCACTTATTTAATAGCTGTCGTGTTAGAAGTGCACGAATATCACATTTCAAATGAACCTTTAACTTTATTGAATAATACATACCACACGTTGACGGACTGTCAACGTGTGGTATGTATTACTGTAATTTGCTAAGTAAAAGGACACAAGTGCAACTGATGCAACATTTTATTGTGGCAACGTTTCGCTTTACAAAAAATAAATATTAAATCAGTGTAAACAATGGCTGTGAATATAGTCAGTTTTACTTACCAAAAATAACTGACAAATAATTACATTTCCATTCTCGAACAATATAATCAAATATAAAATTTTACGAGAGCATAAATTATATTTTCAGAACTCTCTGTTTATCATTACTGCTGTGTTAAACCTCCGGTTAGCTAATGCAAATAAAAGACTCACTATTACTGCATCATTTACTGAATTTAATATACACACGCTATATATATATATATATATATATATATATATATATATATATATATATATATATATATATATATATATATATATATATATATATATATACACATACATGCATATAAATGCTTTATTAATAGACAGAATACATTTATAGAAAACACAAACATGAATACAATGGTACAATATGTCAAAGATTATGAATCTCCTCCAGTTCCTCCGAAGCCGGACGCGAGCCAAGTATGCAGCATGCGTTTCCCCTCTGGATGGCCACGCTGAGACGCTGGAACATGAACCAGGAACGAGTGGCATTGATCAATAACAACACTGCGACTAGCCAAGGACTCGAACCCATGCAGCTTTGGCCCGCCTCATGGTGAGCGAAAACACATGATGCTCTAACCCACAGGACCACGCAATCCTACAAGAATGACGCAACCAACCAAGCTAGGTGTTTTACCGTCATCCGAGGACATACGGTGGTGTGGGTGTCATGTGTTTTCGCTCACCATGAGGCAGGCCAAAGGAGCATGGGTTCGAGTCCTTGGCTAGTCAAGTGTTGTTACTGATTAAATACCACTCGTTCGTGGTTACAATATATATATATATATATATATATATATATATATATATATATATATATATATATATATATATATATATATATATATATATATATATATATATTATCGCGAACAAATGATACAAGATGCAAAACAACCACGGGAGTTGATTACAGGAAGCGCCTCCAGCAAAGGCGCTTCCTGTGATCTTATTTGCTTCCCGTGATCTTACTTGCTAGCTACTGATGATGTGTTGATTGCATCAAGAAAGGCCTAGAGCTAACATTCAGTCCCCTCGTTGCTTTTTTCACACATACAACTCTTTTGTATGACTTCCACTGGGGAATCCCGCCTACCAGTGACAATCAATGCCTTCTTATTTAACACCAGTATATAAGCACCAATCTTCCTGCCTGTGCTTCAGATTCTTCAAGATAACGGTGCATATATTCTGTTACTATGCTCAGGGACTGATTACCTCGTTTTCCACTATATTCTGAAAATATTTCTATAGCCTTCATGTCCTTGTATTGTACTGATAAAGCCACTGACTGCTGAAACGTCTACGAAGTAAAGATATCCAGATTTTGTACATGTTTCTAATTCATCATCTTGTGGTATGACTCATGGTGAACATATTTGTGGTTTTCCATGTTTGTGTATGTTGTTTTGTTTGGTCCTGGTAAGTGAGGGACAGAGGTACAGTGTCATGTGCCTCTGTATTCCATGTGTTCCATTGTCATGTGCCCTTGTATTCCCTGTCTTTACTTATTCAGTTTCCGTATCTTTTCCTTAAATGGTATCTCTCTCTTCCCTAAAAGATATTTATAGATGAAGTAGAAGCATGTGCTGTACTTGGGTATCTTTACTGATAAAACGTTTCGCCACGCAGTGGCTTCATCAGTGATAAACAAAGAAGAATGGTGAGGGTCAGAAGGAGTGTGAGGTAATCAGTCCCTCGGCCTGGAGTCGATGTAATCAATCCATCAATTTTGAAAAGAATACAGCATATGCACGAAGAAGTGGCTTACATCGACTCCAGGCCGAGGGACTGATTACCTCAAACTCCTTCCGACCTTCACCATTCTTCTTTGTTTAGGACTGATGAAGCCACTGCGTGGCGAAACGATTCATCATTAAAGATAGCCAAGTGTTGCACATGTCTATTTCAATAATCTTTCGGTTCTCTGAACCATTTATCTGCAAGATATTTATCGGTTGCTACGCCTGCGGCATCCTGGTACATTGTTCTATATCGTTGTGTCCATTTTATATGGAATTTTGGACAACTTAGGTCTCAGTACTCTCTGTTTACTAATGATGATTTTAACATCAGTGTGAGACAATGCTTGCATTCTTTACCAAAGTGGCATCTCGACTTTCTCAAACGTTGGCACACTCATTGATGTGCGGATATTTACATCCTGTCCCATAGTTTCAAATATCCATTGAACAGAATCTATACATTTCATCTGTATCTTTTTCTATGGCATTCTTAGTGTCATTTACTTCAGCGTTTCCTGGGGTTTTCCTGGCTATCCTGCTCTGGGCTTTCTTGGCTACTCTGCTTCTGTATTGTTTACTTGGCTTATCTGATCTACGCATATTTTTCTCGTTTCATTTTGCTTTTAAAGTTCTAAGTATGCGTCTTGTGTCTCTCTAATATGCACCATCTTGTCTGTCTCGCCTGCATTGTTCTGTGCCTCAGCTTCTAACCTTACGTTAACTAAGCAATCTACCTTAATTTCTTTCTCTTTTAATATATATCTGGTAGGCTTTCACACAAAAACTTAACTTGCTCATTGTTAATTTTTAATGTATCTGTTATGTGTAACCAGTATCCTTTTCCTCTTCTTCAGATCCATAATCAATTTATAAATGAGACATTTGGGCAACATTTATGACTCTTTATTCTGGAAACGTTTCGCCACCCAGTGGCTTCTTCAGAGAGAAGAAAGGTGGAAGACGAGGAGTAGTTTGAGGTAATCAGTCCCTCAGCCGGGAGTCGATGTGTTCAGCCCATCAGTCTTGATAGCCATTTACCTTCCCAGCTTTGAATGCTAACTGTGGTAATAACTCCAGTGAACGAGATGTGGAATCCTCCCAGGTACATAACAAAGAGTTTGCAGTGGAGGAGGTGAAGGTGGAGGTGGTGAAAGTAGAAGTGTGAAGGTGGAGGTGTGAAAGTGGAGGTGGTAGTAGGATCAAGAGTGAAAACAGTTAAAAGAATCAGTGGTAACACGTAAGTTTTGTAATAAAGATTTGGATGAATGGAGCAAACGCGCGAGTAGCGTCCCTGAAGCTTAAACTTTGTGTAGCTTTAAAAATAGGTTAAAGTACATGAGTGGGTGTGGGTGAGTTGACTTGCCTAGCATGGGCCATTAGGCCTGCTGTAATGGTCCTCGTTTATTATGTTCTTAAACTCAATGTCATCAGTACAAATTCTGTCAATAAGATCAGTAGTAACACCAGTCAGTAAGATTTTAGGAGTTCAAGAAGTGATTCCCTTTGATTATGGTCCGACTTGGACCATTAACTAGGCGGACTGAAACGTCGACATAAATTTCATTCTCCTAGGTGTGGAGGGTCATTTGTGTGTTGGTCCAGTCACGCTATTATGTCTTTTTATTCTTCAGTGTTGTTTATTCGAGTGGTCTCTCTGAGACATAAACCTTCCTGTTATAGCGTCACGCACGTTTCTGTACATAAATCACAGGCTCTTGGACATCTGTCAAGCTCCTGAGCTGAGGACTACAACAGAAGAACTGCTATCATGCAGTCTGTGACAGTAACTGGAACACGGGGGCTTCAGACAATTAAGATGTGTCAGGCCTCTTGTTGTGCAACCAGAAACACTGCACTAGGTGGTAGCACAATAAGCAGATAGTGAAGGAAATCATGTAATTTTGGGATGCGAAGATATCCCAGAAGAAAAATTTGAAAGAATATGATAAATTTATGTGGGAGAGTGACGCAAGTGTAGGGAGTGGACTTGTCACTACGTGGGGTATTGATTGGACGGGAAGGAGTGTTTCCTCACGCACTCATAACATTATAAAAGTTGTTTGTATGTTATCCACTCACTTCTGATCTAATGAAAGCAGTTAACACAAACCACGATGTTACTTGCATTTCAGTCCTCGAGCATGGCTTCTAGTGAACAAGCAAAGGAAATTGTCACCGAAAGCTTGACGGAAGCAGTCACTCAGTGGGATAACCTTGCAGACTTCAAGCAGACAAGCTCCGCCCAGAGAGCACAAACAGACCCACTGGGAGAAACCGATGGTGAAAAAAATCGCAAACACAATGCTCAACAACGCCTCGGGGAAGAAGAAAACTCTTCTTCTAACAGTGAGGGCACCACATTCAGATTTCCTTGTAGCTGTTCCTAATTCCTTCTTGGGCACTCGGCGCGACCCACAGGCCATTCGAATTAGTGTAGATCTTCGCCTAGCTGCCCCCATACTCACCGAACAAGCTGCATTTGCGGCAGGGCGTCAACTGATAAGTTTGGACTACATAGTCTCGTCTCTCATACATCAGATGGGAAGTATGCCAGACATGAGGAGGCCAGTGACATCAAGCGAAGTCTCGCCACAGCTCGTTGCTCAACAGAACGGGAACATCAGGTACCGAAGTCTGAAGAAACTCAAAAGCGTCCAGAAGGATGGTAAGATTACATGGGACTACACCTGTGCCTCTACGTTGGCGGATACCTACTTGCCATACTCTGAAGCCAAAGAGGGTGGAGCCGCCAGTTTCAGGGAGACCCAGAAGATCAACAAATACAACTTATAACTTATATAACAAATATAACTTAGTTCCAGTATATATATTATATATATATATATATATATATATATATATATATATATATATATATATATATATATATTATATATATTATATTAATGATACCCACGAAACAAGTGGTAATGAATCATTTACCAAACTGCCTCCAGCCGGGATTAGATCCCGCGCCACATTCTCGCGCCTCAAGAGACAGAACAATGTTTGCGTCGTCTTAGCCACTCAACCAGCGATCCTACACGAACCATGCACCCATCATGCTTTTATTACTGTATAAACTACTTGTGGAGGCTGGAATTTAAAACAGGAGGTGGTTGAAATTAGCCTTGAGCTTATCACTACCAAGAGTGTTCTTGGACCATGAACAACACCTAGCTCTGCTGCGTGCATGATTCTTGTAGGACTGCTAGTTGAGTGGTTAAAGTGACGCAAACATTGTTTTGTCTTTTGAGGTGGGAGAATGTGACGCGGGATCTAATCCCGGCTTGCCGCAATTTGTCTTGGACCCAATGCCATTGATCTGATCCTAGAAAAGAAAATCTCAGACCTCATGACGATTGAAGACAGGATGAAAGACATCGATCCACATGATGCCTTCTACCTACTCACCAGTTGCCTGTTCATCCTAAAACTTACCTACTTCCTGAGATGCTCCCCAGCCTTCAGCAATCCAGAACTCAAGGAATATGACTTCCTACTTAAAACCATGCTACAGAGTGCATTGAATCTTTCCCTTGAAGGATAGTGGTTGCAAGCCTCACTTCCATTCAGGCTTGGGGGCTGGGAGTTCGCAAATCCCCCCAGATTGCCCTACCAGCTTTCATATCCTCTTCCGAAGAATCAAACTAGTTAATGAAACAAATTCTTTCAGACGACCTCACTGACTCAGCAGGAATACTGGACCCTAGCTATGCCAGTGCCATCACCGAATGGGAGACTCTCGCTGCTCCAGCACCAAAACCTAGTGCGGCACTGGCTTACAAACAGTCAAGTTGGGATGGCCCCCATCGCTGAAAACGTGCTTGCCAACATGCTTAGGGATGTAACATCAGACAGGGAAACTGCCCGTTTTCAATCTGTGAGTGCACATCACTCTGGGGACTTCCTCCAAACAGTTCCCACTTCGGCAATGGGAACACACCTCGACCCTAAGACCATCTGTATTGCAGTGGCTCTCCGCCTCGCTACCCCAATTCACACTGAATATACGTGAATTTGCGGCGATGCGCAAGCCGGCAAATGTGGTTTAAATGGTCTTAACTGCTCTAGAACCAAGGGCTGGCACGCAAGACGCAATGAAGTCAACGACATCATAAAGAGAAGCCTTGCTACAGCTGGATGCCTAGCCGAGAGAGAGCCCCGATCACAAGCAGCCAACAATACTCACAACCCAGCAAACCTCCCCAACGGGGTCGCCATCTATCCTTGGAAGAATGGCAAGCCCTTAGCATGGGACTATACCTGCGTGTCGACGTTGGCTGACACCTACATCCATCACAGTGTCGGGTGACAGGGAGGAACTACTGATCACAGGGAAGAGTACAAGATCGGCAAGTACAGAGATATAACCCAACAGTATAAATTTGTCTCAGTGGAATCAGTGACCTTGGGATCATGGGAAAAAAACGCCACACACTTCCTTAAATAAGTGGGTTTCAGACTCAGTGTGGCCATCCAGAGGGAAAATGTTTGCTGCATACTTGGTTCGCGTCCGGCTTCGGAGGAGCTGGAGGAGATACATAATCTTTGATATAATGTACCAATGTATTCATGTTTGTATTTTTGTCAGTGTATTCTGTCTATAAATGAAGTTCACATATAATATAGATTACAGAGGGTGGTAGGAGAACAATATATTCAAACAGCTCCGTGGAGAACCTTGAGTTTTCCCTGAAGTACGTTTATTCTTTTCTTCCTCAGTACATTTCTTCAGCGTTACACTAAGAAAGGCTATTAACAGTGAAGAGGTGAACTGATTTCTCGGTATTATTAAGCTATGGATTCAAGTTCTGTATATATAAAGTCGTAAGCAATTCAAGATCAAGTGAATTAAAGCATTTATTCAAGATATTAAAATCATCACTCTTGACTATTTATAGTATTCTTTAGTCTACCTCTGAAGAAATGTTTTGGGAAAAACTTTTATATATATAGTACTGGAGGCAAAAGCTTAATAACTAAAAGAAATTATTTCAGTTCTTCATTGTTAATAATTTGTAATAGTAATTTTTCACAAATATCTTGTATGTTTGAATAATAGTAAGATTGGGTAAATGTATTTATAAGGAATTTTACATAATATTATTTGTTTACCTTATCCATTAAAAATTTAATTAGGTTTCATAATTATTGCTCTTAATTACTCTTCGAGGACCTGGACCATGCCCAGCTCTTCTAGGGCAGGGTAGGTGCCAAACCTGGAGCTTGCTACAATCTCCAGCTCGCAAGCCTACTATTCCCTAGCCTCCCTGGGGCGGGGAAGATGGCAGACCAAGAGGCCTAGCTTCTTCCTACGAGCCCCGTGAGGGTGGGGAACGTGGCTAGGCCTGGAGACAATTGGTCCCAGACGATGAGGGGGTACTTGTACCTCCTCCCATGGAAGACATAGGTCTCAGACACTCCCTAGGCAGGGAGTCAAGGCCGGGTCATCATCTGGAAAAGACCCGGGCCGGGAGAGTACCGGCGAATCAACAACAACAACAACTATGACCATAATTTTTAAAGGGGTGGACCGGTAAGCCAGCGGAAGGCCTCGGTCAGATGACCAGAAGCTCCAACGGCGGGTCATCATATGACTAAGACCCGCCTTAGGGAACATTTGTTTCCTGACCTGACCTAACCTCTTAACTAATCTTATTGGTTATAATCATAACCGTAGTTTTTAAAGAATTGGACCAGTAAACCAGTGGAAGACACAAGTCAGATGACTAAAAGCTTGCCGTTTCCTGACGAACCTTATCTAACGTAGCCTCTAGTTTATCAAATTGAATTGTTAACTAAAAATCTAAGCTTTGTGAGTATACTTCTATTATTAATTTGTACAATGCTTCAGGTTTAAATTTTAATTATGATTTTAAATGATTTTTAAAAGGTTTTACTTTTATCGTAATTTTAGATTCTGATGAACTGGATGTTCACCAAGATGGTGACTGTTCAGAGCCTTGGTCCTACTTTTTATACTGAAGATTCGTTTCCCACATTGTAATAAGACTCGTCACGCCAGTGTCTCCTGTATAGCGGTGTGAAGGGATTCACATTATTATTAAGCAGACATTGCAAGTGCGTTTTGTATATTAGAATCATTTGATATGACATAAATTTGTGTAAAGAACCGTGTTTGTAATGTTCTCACTTTTCATGTAGACAAAAATAGATTTCCTTAATTATGAAAGTAATTTAGTTTGGTATGGTGTTAATAAATAGTCAATAATGTTGCCTTTTTGAAACATTTCTTCCTGCATGACGCCATTGTGTGAAGGATCATGAGTGTTTATGAATTAACTACTTCCGTGGTCTTAACATTGCTGATCAAATATATCTACACTGACTCACATCTGGTATTCTTCATATGAGATAAAATTACAACAAACCCAGCTGAACTATGTATATACATTAAAGTCCCATAACAATATATGTCTTCGGTAATTAAAATTTATCTCCTTCAGGTATCTACCCAATAGGCTCTTGGTAAAAGAATATTGATATACCAGTCATGCATCCCATAATTTCTAATAAATTCTAAAAGTAATAAGGCTGGGATAAGGGCTTATGTTTGTCATAAAAGCCGAAAGCCCTGAGCACGTCCCGGGTGTTGCCTGCCCAGGCCAGCATGTGTCCTTCATAACTGAATACTTCTCATACATCAACTTCCCCCTCACTATCCGTCTTGATCAAGATCTTGCATTGATCTTCTTCTTAGTAGACACTGAAGACGGTGATCCATCCAAGAAAATTATAACAGTTGAGCAGATAACGTGGGTAGGCTAAGTGGTACATTTATCCGTGTCAAAACAACTGCGAAGAAAGCTTATTAAAAAAATGAAACACCGTTTCTTAGGATAATATTTCCTTACCGCTGGCGGCCTTGATGTCGCTCAGGTTAAGGTTCAACATTAGTCTCTCACTTATATTTTCAAATATATAGTGCTTAACTATAAAATTACATACTGAAACAGCAGCGAACTTAGGGTCAACAAACTGTGTGTGTTAACTGCCTACGGCTCAACCTGGCCTGACGAAACCCTCCACTTCGTACAGTAGTTGTCAAAACAAATTAAATGGTGTACTTGTAAATAAGTACTACTCTCGCGGTGATTATCAACAACTGCAATGGTCTCTGACATTTTATTAAGTATATTTTCTGGATTTTTCTCACGGCTGAACATTCACATTATTAGTGTTACACAGCTGGTTAAAACGTAACAAGACTTCCATCAGTAGAACTGCTGCGGCCCTCGATTTATTGTCTAAACAATCAAAAGCACAATGTGAATAACAAAGCTAAAAAGTAAGTAAGAAAGATTGGAAATCTTCATGAGGCTTATACAAGCGTTTTGGAGACTAAGAAAGAACTTCAAGACATTATTGCAAGTCATCAGCAAAGATGCCGTTGTCTCACCTGAAGCCACTGAATTAGAAACCCTGGTGTGCTCTCTCAATGTGCTCTCTCAAAGTTTATGGATTGCTAGCGCACTCAGCTAACACACTGAGTTTCGTGGTTCGAGCCCCGGTACGGGTGGAAATATGTTTCCTTGAGACACCTGCTGTCCCTGTTCACCTAGCAGTAAATAGGTACTTGGGTGTTAGTCAACTGGTGTGGGTCGCATAATGGGGACAAAATTGATCTAATTTGCCCGAGTATATCACTGATGGCATCTAGGCCTGTGTACATTATACATGAACTTGTAGAAATAAAGCTTATTATTATTATTATTATTATTATTATTATTATTATTATTATTATTATTATTATTATTATTATTATTATTGTTTTTATTATTATTGTTTTTATTATTATTATTAATGTCTACAAGTTCTTACCTCAAGATTAATATTCATATTTGCACAAGAAAGGCTGTTGTTTATGCATGCAGTATGACTGAACTTACATCTGTTAGCAAGCAATAAGCCTCATGAGTACCATCAAGTTAAAGATACGTATATGACTTAATGAAAACACATTAAAATTCTCTGATTGTTAGCTATGAAATGTGATCCCAGTATAAAAATTCCTCTGCTGTAACCGAGAAAGGTATTCACTTATTTGATAACCGAAGTCCCCAGGTTAGGTTATGTAAGTTTCGTAAGGTAATTGGACAAGTGTTTCCTGACGCGGGTCTTAGTCATATGATGACCCGCCGTTAGAGGTTTTGGTCATCTGACCGAGGCCTTCCGCTGGCTTACCGGTCCACCCCTTCAAAAATTAATGTTATTATTACGTGATCAGGATAGTGGAAACTGCGGCATAAGTTTTTAATGCAGGTAAATATTTGCCCTGGAGACCTGAAGCCACTCGGAAGAGACATTCAAAAATTATCGCAAGGATATCTGAACTTCATCAATGGAAATAACAGAAGATGATCCACACGTCCTAAAACTAATTCAAACTTTCCACTAAAAAACTGCTTTTGAAGGTTGAAAGCCAATCAGCCCAGGCATTCTCTAGTTGCCTTACAGAGATTAGTATCCCAAAATAAACCAACACTCAGTTTGAAGCCGCTCAAAAGTTGTATTATCAAGTTATTGGCATTGAAATTTTGAAGCCAGTTGGATGAGGCCTTCATTAATTCTCGCATGAAAACCAATATTCCAATTTTCGCGTTTAAAACCTTTCAGTGGATATATTATTCCAGTTATTTCACTGAAACCAATTTGCTTCATGAAATTGGCAAATTAAATCTTACACAACCCACAATCAAAGTGAAGTTTACTTTGATTGTGGGTTGTTTTGAGAAAGACACACCAGCACTAAGAGCTTGAAGTCAAACAGAATATTCGTTCTCCAGTTAATGAACAGAAACCAATAATTACAAGTTTATGACCAATGTAAATTGATAAATTTGCACCTACACAGCCTAACTCCCCCTGTCCCCCCAAAAACAAAATCTGTTTCATAATAAATGGATATCATTCGTATGAGGCAAACTTCATTTATAAAATGGAAAGTGATTCTACACCATTTCGAAATTTCAAATGGTAAAATGGCGTCTAAACATTCCAATAACTAATTTGTAAATAGGACACTTTAGGGTTGAATAAATTAAGCCGATCAGAAGAGGATTTCTAAATTTATCACTTGCAAACCAAAATCGGGAATGATCTATATCAAACTGACCAGAGGTTACGAGCACATGCCAATTGTTCCATGAAATTTTTCTTACTTATAACTCGCCATGGATGAAAATTTGAAGCCGGTCGAAAAAGAATTCTAAAACTATAAACGAAAGATTGGATGAAGACAAAATAATTAAGAAAACTATTAAAAAATTCCCTTCTGGAATCCCTAAACATAATTTACAATATTTTCTGGCATATAAGGCGCACAAGCAAATAAGGCACACCCCACTTTTGGCAGATATATTAAGGGGAAAAATAAAAAAAATAAGCAGAATTTGATGCAAAATAACAGTGAGGAAGTGTAGCTGAGAGAAGCATGAGACTACACACACTTATGTTTGCTCTACCACCACCAAGCACCAAAACAAACATGGCTACCTATTGCCTACAGATGGCTTCTTTACAATAATTTACAACTGCTGAAGCTGGTTTGCTTTTTTTCATACTGGTAATATATAGATTAGAATTTCTAGTACTTAATTACTCTCGAGTAACCCAGGAACATTTTTGTAAGAGTGGGATATTTGGAGTTTAGCTAACCGACCAGTAATCTAAAGTCTATCTTTGTTGCTGACCTTAAGCCTCCATGCACTTCACACCTTTGCTCCCTCGTAAATTCCATGGTTCACCTCATCTTTCATAGACTCATCCACCGACAAGTCCACTCCCAAATATCCGAACACTTTTACTTCCTCCAAACTCCCTCCTTCCAATTTAATATTCATTCTTTCATTACCTAGAGTTTTAGTTTATTCTGATTTTCCGAGACAGGCAGCTAGAGACAGGCAGCTAGAGAGAGACAGCTAGAGAGAGACAGCTAGAGAGAGACAGCTAGAGAGAGACAGCTAGAGAGAGACAGCTAGAGAGAGACAGCTAGAGAGAGGGAGAGGGCAAGGAGGAAGGAGGAAGGGAGAGGGAGGAGGAAGAATGGATTAAATAGGGAGAAGGTGGGAAGGACGAGAGGTGGAGGAAGGAGGGAGAAGGTGGGAAGATAGAGGAGGACACATGGGGGAGAAGGGGGGGAAGAAGAGGTGGAAGCAGCCAGCCTCTAGTAAAAATATAAGTTAATAAAGATATAATATACCAGAGCATGTCTGCAACACCTGAAGTTGCTCACCAAACACTCCTCGCTCGCTGACTTCATTATATAATTAACTCCAGAAATTGACTTCATTAAACAAATTTATTCAGAGAGCCGCTGAGATGCTTGACATCCATTGTAATATTACAGACGCATTTAATATTAAAATAAATACTTCAATTTTCTAAGAACTTCATCGCTGCAGTCAAAAGACTAATAAAAAAAAAGAACAAAAAATCTGCGGTTAAGACGCGCTTGCCCATGATGTATGCCAAGATGTACAACCACGGCAACATTCATGCCTTATTATTTACCGTCATGCAAACTGTATTTGTCAAACACTGGGACTATTTATGTCAAGCCATGCGTTGTGAGGAGGAACCAGCAGAGTTCTGGACTTACCTTCCCTACTCCCTTCAAGGAAGGGGTGCCTTGAGACCGGTGATGGGCTCTCGATCCAGTGAATTATAGCTGCTCTTCCATCATAGGATCAAACTTTATTACCTAAAATTTTCAAAAGCGATGCTTCGACCTCTTTTGGGTTAGTGCTGTCCCGTGAATGAAATACACTAATAACTTCCGCTGGATCTCAGGCGTTTTTCTCAACACTTCCTACCTACCATTTTTTGGAAAAAAAGTTGGAAAATTTTCCAGGCTGAGGGACTGATTACCTCAAACTCCTCCCCTCCTTAGCCCTTTCTGCTATATATTGGACTGAGGAACCCACTGTGTTGCGAAACGTTTCTTTAATAACGAATCCCATGTGTTGTCAGCAATGCAACATAATGGGAACTTGATACAAGGAATTCATCAATACTTGTCCAACCATGGAACGAAGACCTACTTACACTAGTGGATGGTTCCACTGGGATTCCACCTCCTGCTTCGACTCACCTGTCTACTGTATATAAGCCACTTCTCCGGTCATATGCTGTACTTTCTACAAGTGATGGACTGAACACATCGATTTCAGGCTGAGGGACTGATTATTTCAAACTCCTTCTCTCCTTATCTCTCTCTGCTTTGTATTGGACTGATGAAGCCACTGTGTGGCGAAACGTTTCCTTAATAAAGATTCCCATATGTTGCATAAGTGTCTCAATCTTTAACTTATCGGTTTTCAAACCATTTATCACACACTAGGTCCTCTCTCTCCTTGCTCCATGACCTTTATCATACCTCGCCTTAAAACTATGTATGGTTCCTGCCTCCACTACATCACTTGCCAGACTATTCCGCTTCCTAACATCTCTTTGACTCATAGAAGTCTTAAACTTCCAATTGTGACCCCTTGTTTCTGTGTCCCATCTCTGGAACATCCTGTCTCTGTCCACCTTGTCAATTCCTCGCAGTATTTTGTATGTCGTTATCATGTTTTCCTAACCCTCCTGTCCTCCAGGCCGATTTCCCTTAACCTTTCTTCGTAGGACATTCCCTAAGATCTGGAACTAGCCTTGTTGCAAACCTTTGCACTTTCTCTAATTTCTTGACGTGCTTGACTAGGTGTGGGTTCCAAACTGGTGCTGCATACTCCAGTATGGGCCTGACGTACACGGTGTACGAGTCTTGAACGATTCCTTACTGAGGTATTGGAACGCTATTCTCAGGTTTGCCAGGCGCCCATATGTTGCAGCAGTTATCTGGTTGATGTGCTCTTCATATGTGCTCAGTATTATACTCACCCCAAGATCCTTTTCCTTGAGTGAGGTTTGCAGTCTTTGGCCACCTAGACTATACTCTGTCTGCGGTCTTTGTCCTTCCCCGATTTTCATGACTTTGCATTTGGCGGGGTTAAATTTGAGGAGCCAGTTGCTGTTAGTGTGATGGATTGTGAAGGACGTGCCTTATATGGTCCAACAGGCCTGCTGCAGTGTTCCTCCTTTCTTATATGCTTATGTTCTTATGTTAGGCCAGTAGGCCTGCTGAGTGTTCCTCCATTCTTATGTGCTTAAATGATGATTGTGTTGGTGATTCTATTGTGGTGGAATATGTGAGGTCAGTGGTGATTCAGTGTTAGTGGAAATGGATCTGATAACTGAAATAAGGAATGAGATTTACAGTACCATAGATAGAACTACTAACAGCTAGGTACAAATTGGAGTTAAAAAATTAGCAAAATTACATCTTCAATTTGTAAGTATTGTTGTTGTTGTGGTGATGGTTGGGACTTGGGGTGGTGGGATTGTTATAACTGTGTGAGAAGTAGTGGTGGTGAAGTGATGGTAAAGGCGAATATGATAGTTTGGATGGGATGGTGATAAAGTAGTAGGGTCCGTGTTTGTGGTAGTGATGGTAATGATGGTGGAAGTGATTTTTATGGTTTTGTTATTAGCTGGGGCTGGTGTTGGCGTTGTGTGTACTCACCTAATTGTACTCACCTAATTGTGGTTGCAGGGGTCGAGACTCAGCTCCTGGCCCCGCCTCTTCGCTGTCTGCTACTGGGTCTCTGCTCTCCCTGCTCCATGAGCTTTATCATACCTTGTCTTAAAACTATGTATGGTTCCTGCCTCCACTATATCTTTCTCTAGTCCATTCCACTTCCTGACTACTCTGTGGCTGAAGAAATGTTTCCTAACATCCCTTTGACTCATCTGAGTCTTCAGCTTCCAGTTGTGTCCCCTTGTTTATGTGTTCCCTCTCTGAAACAACCTGTCACTATCTACCTTGTCAATTCCCCGCAGTATTTTGTATGTCGTTATCATGTCTCCTCTGACCCTTCTTTCCTCCAGTGTTGTTAGTCCTATTTCCCTCAATCTTTCTTCATAAGACAGACCCCTGAGTTGCGGAACTAACCTTGTCGCAAACCTTTGCACTTTCTCTAGTTTCCTTACGTGCTTGACCAGGTGTGGGTTCCAGACTGGTGCTGCATATTCTAGTATGGGCCTGACGTACACGGTATACAGTGTCTTGAACGATTCCTTGTTAAGGTAACGGAACGCTAATCTTAGGTTTGCCAGACGCCCATATGCTGCCGCCGTTATCTGGTTGATGTGTGCCTCCGGAGACGTGCTTGGCGTTATACTCGCTCCAAGGTCTTTCTCCTTTGCCGAGGTTTGTAGCCTTTGTCCGCCTAGCTTGTACTCTGTCAGCGGTCTTCTTTGCGTGTGTGTGTGTGTGTGTGTGTGTGTGTGTGTGTGTGTGTGTGTGTGTATATGTGGTTGAAAAGGTCGAGTCTCAGCTCCTGGCCCCGCAACATCGCTACTAGATCCACTGTCTCCTAGCTTCAAAAGCCTTATCGTACCTCTTCTTAGAGCGATGTCTGGATCCCATATCTAACACTTCACCCTCCAGACTATTCCAATGCATGGCAACTCTAAGGCTGAATAAATACATCGTAATATCCCTATGACCCATCTGGATTTTAACTTCCAGGTGTGCCCTCTTGTCTCCATTTACTAATCTCTGAAACACTCAGCCCCTGATCACCCTCACAGTGCACGCATGAGTCCGTGTCTTCTCTACTATGAATAAATATGTTTCTAATATCTGCATGGCACTCATGTTTTCTTCGGATGTACGTGTAGTTTCTTGTTTTCCCAGCCGATAAAAAAAATCATCCTTGTATCTTTTCTTGTATCCATTAGTGAAAGTTTCTGGTTTTCCAGAGAGTTGCAGTGAATGTGAAAAGCCTCGTACTCAGTTAAATTCAGTTTACTTTTCGGTTCATCTAGGCGTCATCGCCGTCTTTCCTAGCCCAGTAATTTTGTCAGCTTTTATGACATACTAATTTAAAATAGGTTAATGTATTGTATTCTAAAGTGGGAGATGTTAAGTGAATGACTCAGAAGCCTGTTGAATCCTCACAATACCCGAAAATACACAGACTGGCATCATACGTTCCATAACGACTGAGAAGAGGCACATTTTTGTTGGGGGGGGTGAGGGACATTGAGCTCTTATGATATGTGTTTTGAGTATATAAGTGATAACATGTGGTAGTCCCAGCCTGAAAATGAACTCCCAGCAGACACTATAGTCATGTACAATAACGAACAATAAAACACAGAGAGACCCAGCACTTCAGGTGAACATCACAGATACACACTTCATAATTACGTGCCGTCCAACTGCTCCCAACAACACCACACATACAACATAATTTGCAAATGTGGCGGAAGCAGCAAAGACGACAGCAGCAGCAGCGGCAGTAGCAGCAGTGGCAGCAACAGCAGTTGCAGCGACAGCAGAAGTATTGTTTAAACCTTGGTAATTGATACCGACAAATTGGTTTAACAAGACACGTGAACAAACAAGGTCCCAGGACTGAAACGTTGTCTAATAAACAAGTCCTAGTGTTTGTTCACGAGTCTTTAAACCAACCGCAAATGCGACAGCAATAACAGGAATTGGGCCCAGCTTTTCTTTCCAGGTGCTGTACGACCCTACAGGTTTAGCGTTCTCCCATTAAAAGTTATAATAATAATAATGGGACTGGGTAGAACAACTCTAGTGATGCGTCACTTGCATGTGTTAATTGACCCTAGAAACTAGCCCTAGTTACCGTACCTTTGGAACACCAGCACTGAAAACTTGAAGCTGATTAGCTATGGCTTTCTCCTGTTACGATCGAAATATAAACGAAAACTTGGAGGAAGAAAAAAAAATATTCAGACAACCGCTTATTATAAGTCCCCCACCAGGAGAAGAAAGTAGAAGGAACTTCAACTGTCTTCAAGACTACGGTGTTCTACAACTCCAAGGCTGAGGGACTGATTACCTCGTCTTTTGTATATAGTTCTACTGTCTTCACATTATGTCCTTAAATTTGAATTGATGAAGCCACTGAATGACGAAAACTCTACAGTAAAAGTACCCAGATGTTACCCATGTATCTAAAGTTAAAGCAGACGCCAGAGTCTTTCTTCATATGCTGATTTTCTTAGTGATCCTTCTATTTTGGTTGCTCTTTTCCGCAACTTCTTTACTCCGTATTCGTTTTATATAGTTTGGAGATGCGATCTAACGAGTGCATTATAGAGTCAATATAAATCACTGAACGGGAGGTGTTTGAACCCAAGAAGGGAGGTAAGAGCAGGTGTCAATAAAGGAAAGAAGTCTTCAAGGTAGTCACATGAAAGCTGCTATCACAGGTACAAATAAAGGTAGTTAGTAGTTTAAAGCTATTTACTTTTTTAAATGATATAAAAGCGCATCTTATCAGGGCTTGATGCTCTGTAGTGTGAAACCACCAATGTTTCCAGTTGGATCCCAAATTTGGATTTATTTAGAATCAAATGACATCGTGGCCACTGTTTCCTAGATTCTCTCCAGCCTCACATGAGTGGATGTCTCAATCTAAAGTCAGAATGAAAATCAGTATTTTCTTGCAACGAGTTGCTGACTTTACAAATTGTGTTAGAAAGTTGTCTTCAGTCATGTTAGAAATCTAGTATCCTCAGGCTAGGAGCATTAAGTTTATGATTGATTAAGGTCTCTTTAATTTCGCAATGGAAAGAGACGTCATTTTCCTGTCATACTTTGGGATGACAATATACGATAAGGAGTAAAAATATTTTCTTCTTATTACTTTGAATTTCGACCTACACGGAGTCCTATGCCACTTACCTGGGCTTTCGAATTTCTGTCGCATGGAGTTTGTTTTCATACAGGGGTCACTCCACCACCTCTGTATGAGCGCATCTTTTATTAAAAATAATGTATTTAAACACCAAGAGCCTTACCGTATCTCAGCTTCAAGCAGTGTATGGATCCTGCCTCTACTGCCACTCACCAGACTGTTCTACTTCCTGACAGCCCTATGGCTGAAGAAATACTTCCTAATATCCCTACGACTCAGATGAGTTTTTAACTTCCAGTTATGTACTCTTGTCCCCTTGGTCCTGTGTGTGTGTGTGTGTGTGTGTGTGTGTGTGTATGTGTATGTGTATGTGTGTGTCTGTCTGTCTGTGTGTTTATAATGCATAAATTCACAAAAGTTATGAGATGCATAAATTTGAAAAACTCCAAAATAAGCATATTCAACCCATCTTCATGACCATAACTAACATTGGAATTAATCTGTTTTATAAAGAAAAAATCAGTTACAATGGAGCAAGAAAATGTATCAATAATAGTTGAGTAACTTTGTAACCACTGAGGTGCTAATAGATATATCATAATTAACCTATTATCCGCCATGAAATAATTTCTCTTTTCAAAATATATTATCTAAAACATTGACATAAATTCAGAATGGACACATTGTTAGAACAACATTTCGCTTGATTACCAAACAAAACATTGCCTTATTAAATTATCAATTCTACCTTTCTCTGTTTCGCAACTTATCGGTATTTGCCACTTCTTACGCCCATAATGTAAAAGTCTCATGTCAATCACTGCTATGTGGTGGTCAGCAACATAAAATATCGAAACGTTCTTTAAAATTTGGGTTGTGTTCTCGGTATTGTACTTCTGCTAATACACAGACTATCTGAATCACGTATTTAACAGAAGAGACGTCAGTACTTTCATCACCCACCAGTCGCTCTTCTTATCCCCATTGGAGGAAAATGCTTCCCTCCTCTCTTCGTCAACATTTAACAGTATATATTGTTGGTGATCCTGCAATGTTGCAGGATCAGCAACAGACAGGTTGGAGGGAAAATTGTCTCTGAGGCAAGGTGGGAGTGACCAAGTGTCAGCCCATACAGCTGTAGGACATCGGCTGACTAGCACCAGGAGCAAAATATATGTGAAGAATTATCAATGGTTATCGTGTAAATGCGACACTGACCGTAAAACATATCAGTAAAATTCCTATAAATATTTCCGTGATGTGCTTGGATAGAGAGGAAATACAATGGGACGGTCATGGCTTGATTTATAGAAATTTATGGTTTACCCAGCACTCTAACGGCGGTTGCTGTAAAATGCAACCTCTTAAGGGAGGTTCCTTGATACTGGTGAGGGGCTCTTGATCTAGAGAATTGAATCTGTGCTCCAATTCCCTGAATTAAGCATGAGTGCCTTCCGCCTCCCTCCCACAGGCATGGTTATGGTACAATAAATATTAGAGAGGTATTGGCGTGCTCTGTGTAGTCTTCCTCTAGTCAAATTATTTTCATTTCAGTTTATAATTTATCTATATATATACAAGGAGCATAATTAATGCTTAACATAATCGAAACCTCTTTCACCTTCTTTTTAACATAATGTTTCACATTTTCGCGGTGGTGATTATTAACAAGACTTAGACGCTAATCATTAAACCTACTGACTCACTGGTGCATGCACGCAGGCGCGCGCACGCACGCATGCAAACACACACACACACACACACACACAAATCCCTCATATATATACACTTACTTACACACACACATAGAAAAATACACACACGCACACACTAACAGTCTCTCATACTGTCTCACTCACCCACTCTCACACTCATACTGTCTCACACTCCTACTCTCACTGTCAGATTCTCCAACTTTCTCACTCTCCCACTCACTCTTACTGTCTCACTCTCTCCCTATCGCTCACTCGCTCTCCTCCTCCTCCATCTCCCCATCCTTTCTCTCCCCCTACTTCTCCCTCTCCCACTCCCTCTTTGTCCCCTTTGCCTTTTCCCCTCTCTCCTTTCTCTCCCCTATTTCTCTTCCTCCCTCCTCCCTTTCTCTTCCTCTTTTTCTACCCCCATTCCCACTCTCCACCTACCCATCACTCTCTCTGTCCCCTTCCCTCATTCTCCCCATCCCTCTTCCCCTTACAACTCATCCCCCCACACAAACACAAACAGCACACACACGCACTACAAAACCTAACTCATTAAAAAATGGGTGCTCAGAGGGGAAGTCGAAGGCTCAGGGGACCAGAGAAAGATGGTCCTGGTAAGGAAGAATGGATGGAAGAGCAATGTAAAAAGATGGAACAAGAGTGGAAGAGCAAACTAGGTGAGTGTTCTGTGAAAATGGAGAAGATGATGGAGGCAGAGAAGATGAAATAGGAGTCACAAGCTGAAGCCGCAGAAGCCAGGATATGGGCCCTAGAATATGAGGTAAATATGATGAAGCGAGTTACAGAGCTATTGCCCAGAGGAGACATAGCATCTGAAGTAGATACACCCCTTCTGAACAAGGAGCCCAATGGATAAAAGGAGACAAGACTTATGCTAAGGCCCTATCAGTCCATCAAGCAGGGCTGAGGAATGAAAGAGGAGAGCTGTTGGAAGCGAAGATAACAATGAGGAGATAAGGTAGAGAAGGTGACAGGTCCCATGCAGAGGCCGATGATGCTAAAGAGTTACAGGAAAAAATAAGGAGACAATGGCCATGTACAAACAGGACCCAGAGACAGAGGGAAAGGCAATGGGAGGAGGAGAGGGTGAAGTCAGTATTTATCCTTGGGATTCAGGAGAGTGAAGGGAGGACACAATGGAAGACGACAGAAAAAAACAGGAAATTGAAAACATCATCAGAGAAATAGGCAAGGAGGACATGACTAAGATAGTAAATTTTCAGAGAATATTGGGGTACTTGAAGGGGGAGAAATCGACCAGTCAAACTGATTGTCAGTATAGAAATGGTGTGGAACAGGATCGTGCAAGAGAAACCATGGCTGAAGTAATCACCAACATACAAAAGGGTGTTCCTAGACTGCCACAGAACAATAATAGAACGACAGCAGTTGAGGGAGAGGACACAGAAACGAAAGGGGATAGGAAGAGAAACAAGGACAGAGACAGCAGAGGACAATCAGTGCAGGGCAGAGCAACAAGCAATAGCACACAAGAACCACCCTCAGAACCCTACAGCCAAACACACTATCCCAACACAACACGCAATTCACACTTACATCCCCACCCACACTATGACGTAGAATCCCACAGCACACTGCCAAGTCCCCACCCTCTCAGACCCCACAGAATACAGTGTTGGAGAGGAAACTGAAGGTATAGTACACCAACATCGATGGAATAGCAAATAAGTGGGAGAAGTGGCATGAAAGATTCAAAGAAGCATCACCAAACATCATTGCTCTCACAGAAACCAAGCTCACAGGAATGATAACAGATGTCATCTTTCCAACAGGATATGAGATCCGGAGGAAAGACATAGGGAACAGAGGGGTGGAGGAGGATACAGCTCATCAAAACCAATGGGATTTTGATGAGCTGAGAGAGAGACAGAGGAGAAGCATGAGACTACATAATAGCAACACTTCAGTCTGAAATTCCTAAGGTGGTAATTGCAGTGATGTAGAACCCACCACTGAACAGCAGGAGGCCGGGGCAAAGTATGATGAGAGAAATGGAGTAATGGTTGACACACTGGCTGAAGTGGCCAAAGGGCTCGTGGAGCAAGGCAAAGCCTCTGTTGTGGTTGACTTCAATCACAAGGAAATTTACTGGAAGATCCTGAGCCACATGGGAGCCCAGAAACGTGGAGGGCTAAGATGGAAGTGGTACTGGAAACCTCATGTACCAACACATAAGGGACACTACCACAGAGAGAAGAAGATAAGGAGAAGGAAGAACTACAAGAGAAGGGGCTACACAGGCTGATGAATTCCTGCACGGGGGTTCAGGGGGACAAAGAATAGGCAGGGAAATCTGTAAATGAGATGATGTAAATGTGACAATATGTAAGGAACTGAGGAGAGCTTTGTACCCAAGGATAACAGAAATAACAAGAAAGCAAGGATCAACCCTTGGTTCACTCAAAGGTGTAGAGAGGCTAAAACCAAGTGTGCTAGAGAGTGGAAGAAGTATAGAAGGCAAAGGACCCAGGAGAATGATGAGAGCAGTGGTAGAGGCAGAAATGAATATGCACTGGTACGAAGAGGCCCAATGACAATACAAGGCTGTTGTACAGCCTCGTCAGGAGGAAAACAACAAAGACCAGGTAATCAGGCTGAGGAAGGAAGGAGGGGAGATCACAAGAAACGACCGAGAAATATGTGAGGAGTTCAACATGAGATTCAAAGAAGTGTTCACAGAGAAGAGAGAAGGGACTCCGGAAAGACGGAGAGGTGGGGTACACCATCAAGTGTTGGACTGAATACATACAACCGAGGAAGAAGTGAAGAGGCTGCTAAGTGAGCTAGATACCTCAAATGCGATGGGGCCGGATAACATGTCTCCATGGGTCCTGAGAGAGGGAGCGAAGGTGCAATGTGTACCACTAACAAAAATCTTAAACCCATCTATCGAAACAGGGAGACTACCTGAAGTATGGAAGAGAGCAAAGTCCCAATTTTTAATAAAGGAGACAGACACGAAGCATTAAACTACAGACCAGTGTCACTTACATGTATAGTATGCAAAGTCATGGAGAAGATTATTAGAAGAGTAGTGGAGCACCTAGAAAGGATCGAGCTTATCAACGACAACCAACACGGTTTCAGGGACGGGAAATTGTGTCAAAAACCTACTACTGGAGTTCTATGACAGGGTGACGGCAGTAAGACAAGAGAGAGAGGGGTGGGTAGATTGCATTTTCTTGGATTGTAAGAAGGCCTTTGACACAGTTCCAAACAATAGATTAGTGCAAAAGCTGGAAGACCCGCCAGGGATAACAGGGAAGGCACTGCAATGGATCAAGGAATACCTGTCGGGAAGAGGTCAGCAAGTCATGGTACGTGACGAGGTGTCAGAGTGGGCGCCTGTGAGGAGCGGAGTTCCACAGGGGTCAGTGCTGTTCCTGGTGTATGTGAACGGCATGTTGGAAGGAATAGACTCAGACGTGTCCCTGTTTTCAGATGATGTGAAGTTGATAAGAAGAATTCAATCGGACGAGGACCAGGCAGAACTACAGAGGGATCTGGACAGGCTGCAAGCCTGGTCCAGCAACTGGCTCCTGGAGTTCAACTCCACCAAGTGCAAAGCCATGAAGATTGGGGAAGGGCAAAGAAGACCTCAGCCGGAGTACAGTCTAAAGGGCCAGAGAGTAAAAACCTGACTCAAGGAAAAGGATATTTGGGTGAGTATAACACCAGGCACATCTCCTGAGGCGCACATCAACCAAATCACTGCTGCAACATACGGGCGCCTAGCAAACCTAAGAATAACATTCCGACTTCTCAACAAGGAATCATTCAGGACCCTGTATACTGTATGTCAGGCCTATATTGGAGAATGCAGCACCAGTTTGGAACCCACACCTAGCGAAGCATGTAAGGAAATTAGAGAAAGTGCAAAGGTTTGCAACAAGACTAGTCCCGGAGTTAAGGGACATGTCCTACGACGAGAGGTTAATGGAAATCGACCTGACGGCACTGGATGACAGGAGAGAGAGGGGAAATATGATAACGACATAAAATACTGAGAGGAATCGACAAGGTGGACTGAGACAGGAAGTTCCGGAGATGGGACACAGCAACAAGGGGTCACAATTGAAGCTGAAGACTCAGATGAATCATTAGGATGTTAGGAAGTATTTCTTCAGTCACAGAGTTGTCAGGAAGTGTAATAGTCTGGGAAGTGATGTAGTGGAGGCAGGATCCAAACATAGCTTTAAGAAGAGGTATGATGAAGCTCATGGAGCAGGAAGAGTGACCAACTAGAGAACAGTGAAGAGGCGACGCCAGCAGCTGTGACTCGCGCCCAGCAACCACAACTAGGTGAGTACACACACACACAAGGCAATCAGACAGCATCATCGAGAAAACTCGTCTGCAGACAATCTCCAGTTACTAATGACATAGCTGGTGTGTACAGTGACCACCACCATCATCTATGGCAACAAGCACCTCTCACTTATATCAACACCACATAATACCTTCACCGTCAAACTTAACAATCTAATAAGTGTTGTATTTGCCAATCATTCCCGTAATATTGAGGAGACAATTGAAAGGACATTCATTGTTCCAGTGTATGACACAGGTCACTGTTCCAGTGAATTACACAGATTATTGTTCCAGTGTAAAACACATGTCATTGTTCCAGTGAATTACACAGTTTATTGTTTCAGAATATGACACAAATCATTGTTCCAGTGTATCACACAGTGTATGGTACAGATCATTGTTCCAGAGTATGACAGAGGTTATTGTTCCAGTGAATTATACAGATCATTGGTTCAGGGTATGACATAGGCCATTGTTCCATTATATAACACATCATTGTTCCAGTGTATGACACAGGTCATAGTACTAGTGTTTGACACAGATCATTGTTCCAGTGTATGACATAGATAATTGCTTCAGTGTATGACACATATCATTGTTAAAGTACATGACACACATCATTGTTCCAGTGTATGACAAATGTCATTGTTCCAGTGTATGACACAGTTCATTGTTCTAGTGTATGGCAGATTATTTATCCAGTGTATGACAGATAATTGTTCCAATGTATGACTCAGATTATTGTTTCAGTGTATGACGCAGATCATTGTTCCCGTGTATGACATAGATCATTGTTCCAGTAAATGACACAGATAATTATTCCAGTGTATGACACAGATCATTGTTCCAGTGAATGACACAGACCATCGTTCCAGTTAATGACACAGATTATTGTTGCAGTGAATTACACATTTCATAGTTAGAGTGTATGACACAGGTCATTGTTCCAGTGTATGATACAGGTCATTGTTCCAGTGTATGACACAGATCATTGTTCCAGTGTATAACACAGGTCATTGTTACAGTGTATGGCACAGGTCATTGTTACAGTGTATGGCACAGATCATTGTTGCAGACTGTGACACAGGTCACTGTTCCAGTGAATTACACAGAATTGTTCCATTGTAGGACACAGGTCATTGTTCCATTGAATTACACTGATTATTGTTCCAGTGTTTGGCACAGACCAATGTTCTAGAGTAAGACACGGGTCATTGTTCCATTGTCTGACACCGAAAATATAAATTTTCCAGTGTTTGGCACAGATCATTGTTCCAGTGTGTGACACAGGTCATTCTTCCAGTGAATGACGCAGGTTATTGTTCTAGTGTATGACATAAATACTTGTATGACACAGTTCATTGTTCCAGTGAATGACACAGATCATTGTTTTCGTTTACGACACAGATCATTGTTTTCGTTTACGACACAGATCATTGTTCTACTGAATGACACAGATAATTCTTCCAATGTTTAGCACAGATAATTGTTCCAGTGGATAACACAGATTATTGTTCCAGTGTGACACAGTGTATGACACGGTTAATTATTCCAGTGAATTACACAGTTCATTCCAGTAAATGACACAGGTCATTATTCCAGTGGAAGACAGATTATTGTTCCAATGTATGACAAAGATCATTGTTCCAGTGTATGATACAGATTGTTGCTCCAGTGTATAACATAGATCATTGTTCCAGTGTATGACATAGATCATTGTTTCCGTGTACGACACAGATCATTGTTCCAATGAATTACACAGGTAATTGTTCCAGTGTTTTGATTGTTGTTCAAGTGTATGACACAGATAATTGTTATTGTGAATGACACAGAAAATTGTTCCAGTGTATGACACAGGTCATTGTTCCATTGAATTACACAGATCATTGTTCCAGTGAATTACACAGATCATTGTTCCAGTGAATTACACAGATCATTGTTCCAGTGAATTACACAGATAATTGTTCCAGTGTATGACACAGATCATTGTTCCAGTGTATGACACAGCTCATTGTTCCCGTGAATTTCGCAGATTATTGATTATTTTTCATCGTCTAGAGAGGATGGAAAAAATAGATTGACTAAGAGGGCATATAAATCTGGGATGGAGGGAAAATGGGTATGGGTTGTCTCAGAAAGGGTTGGAGGGAGAGATTTGGGATTGTTTTAATGCTAGTGGCTTGGACATCCAACAGGCTTATGGGAGCATGTTAAGTAGGAGTGAGTATAAGCAAGGTATGACGTCTATTGGAGTGTGAGCAAAGTAACATTTATGAAGGATTCAAGAAAACCGGTGAACCAAACTTGAATCCTGGAGGTGGGAAGGACGGCGCCTGCACTCTGAAGGAAGGATGGAGGTGGGAAGTACGGCGCCTGTACTCTGAAGGAGAGATGGTGGTGGGAAGGACGGCGCCTGCACTATGAAGGAGGGAAGGTGGTGGGAAGTACGGCGCCTGCACTCTGAAGGAGGGATAATGGCGGGAAGGACGGCGCCTGCACTCTGAAGGAGGGATGGTGGTGGGAAGGACGGCGCCTGCACTCTGAAGGAGGGATGGTGGTGGGAAGGACGGCGCCTGCACTCTGAAGGAGGGATGGTGGTGGGAAGGACGGCGCCTGCACTCTGAAGGAGGGATGGTGGTGGGAAGGATGGCGCCTGCTCTCTGAAGGAGGGATGATGGTGGGAAGTACGGCGCTTGCACTCTGAAGGAGGGATGGTGGTGGGAATGACGGCGCCTGCACTCTGAAGGAGGGATGGTGGTGGGAAGTACGGCGCTTGCACTCTGAAGGAGGGATGGTGGTGGGAAGGACGGCGCCTGCACTCTGAAGGAGGGATGGTGGTGGGAAATACGGCGCCTGCACTCTGAAGGAGGGATGGTGGTGGGAAGGACGGCGCCTGCACTCTGAAGGAGGGATGGTGGTGGAAATACGGCGCCTGCACTCTGAAGGAGGGATGGTGGTGGGAAGGACGGCGCCTGCACTCTGAAGGAGGGATGGTGGTGGGAAGGACGGCGCCTGCACTCTGAAGGAGGGATGGTGGTGGGAAGGACGGCGCCTGCACTCTGAAGGAGGGATGGTGGTGGGAAGGACGGCGCCTGCACTCTGAAGGAGGGATGGTGGTGGGAAGTACGGCGCCTGCACTCTGAAGGAGGGATGGTGGTGGGAAGGACGGCGCCTGCACTCTGAAGGAGGGATGGTGGTGGTAATGACGGCGCCTGCACTCTGAAGGAGGGATGAGGATAATACACTTCTGAGGATCACCTGAGCCTTGATATGAACATGATTCTGATGGAAGTATTTCTTCTTGACTGGGTCACCCTACCTCTGTGGGAGACGGCCATTGTGTTGACATAAAGCATAATTGTCACGTGAGTGTACACGCCAGCCTGCCTGGCCAGTTAGAGAAGAGACCAGGTTTTCATATGGGAAAAATGTGTTTTGGGATTGAGGAAAAGTTGAGGCTTGCCACACACAACTCTTTTGTAGGCTCTGGCTGAGTCAATACTGATCTCAACTTGAAATTGCACGGATAACCTTGCAGTCTCCACCACTACTCAAACAATTTGTTATTTTTTGCAATATAGGGACATTCTCACTTCATAAACCAGTGATGGAGAGCAGTCTATGAGGTTACACATTTTTATTGCAGTTTTTTCAAATACTTTGACAGCAACTGGGGTGAAAAGTTACAGTCCAGTTCTGTTGTTGGAATTTGCAGTGCATGGTCGTAGTTGATGACCACTGCTAACTAACATTTGCCAGTACAATACATGTGATGGTTTCAATCCCTTCATATTCAAGTTCCCGTTAGCATGGTAATGCAGCAGCAGGCTTGTAAATTTTTGCTCTCAGTTCAATCCCCTGGGAGGAAACAACATACATATAGACAAAAACAATGAAGAATTGTTTTCTGCATATTTTGAGCTCCATCTAAGCTCTTTAACAGATACTAAAGACTGAGGAGATAACAGATGTGTATGTAGGAATAGAAAGCGTCGAGCAGTTCCGTGTGAATTCTGAGATTATCTTTCAACTGATGAGAGGATAATCAGTTTGTTGGGGCGAAGGTTCTCGGGTCAAGGTTCTCTGATGACATCACAAGGAAGGCTGCCTTTAGTTAGGGATGTGAAGATGTCTGGGCTGTTGTTGTATGAGTGTTCCAGGTCTTTGATGACAGCTCAGGGTGACCTTCCTTTAGACAGTGACGTGTGGTTTTTATGGGTCTGGGACATTGTTCAGTTGATGGATATGAATAATTAAACTCAGTGTGTGGGATGTGTTTACAATGTATATTTCGTAATTCCTTCTGAATGAAAAATATTCTTTTAAATTATGGAAGATTGGTATGCTTCAATTACAGCTATTTTAATATAATTTTTTATTTAGTCTTGTAGGTGAAATTAGCACCATCTCAAATGATTGTTTGGTTAGAATTTTTAACATTTATGGAACAGTTCATGATTCACCGGATTCCCCCTAACTATTAAGGTTCTATTGTCAGAGCCCCATGAACCTCTTCAGCCTTCCCTATCAACAAAAATAGTTATTGCACGAGACTTGGTGAATTTTTTTTGTAGTTTCTAATGAGACACAAATTATTTGAGAAGGGAAATGAGAGCTCGTTGATGGTTTTAATTTTTCAAAAAATCTTTGCTCGACTGGTATGAATAGTTTTGCTGCTCTGTTGTTTTGTTTTTGCTCTGTTGTATTACGCATTTTGTTGTTACTATTGCTGGTTTCTTTAGACAGATCTGGACACCTGTGGATAATAGTGTTTTAATTATTTCCTTTGGTCTAGGAAGCTGGGGGTGCACGTAACAAACCTCTTAAAAAAGAATGCAGATTATCAATTTCTTTATTTCAGAAGACTTATGACTTAGGCAATGGATGTAATCTAGTTATCATTACTCACATATATATATAATTCATGTTAAGCGCTAAACCTATTTGGGTTATTCAGCGCAATACTTTGTGGAGGTTTGATCCTCCGTCTGCTGGGCGCGAGACAGACACGCTCTCTATTTGTACTCACCTATCCTATCATTACTCACAAATAAAAAGAAACACAGGAACACCGGTTCCAGTTTACATTTGCATATTCTGATGGGGACGTTTTTGTAAAGAACCACTAATAACAGTTGGGACAATTGTAACTATATCAATTATTCGAGGAGGTTATAGTTTTAGTGGAAGTGGACGAAGCCAAGAAACTGTAGGGAAAAAACACGCGTGCACTGATAAGGACGTTTATTAAATAAATATTTCCCACATGTCTCTCCAGTCTTTATATAGAGACAACTAAGAAAAGAGTATATATAGGGGCAGGATTCAGGTGAGAGGGTAGTAGTAGGAGTAATAGTAGAGGTGGCAGTAGTAGTAGTATTAGAGGTAACAGTAGTACAGCTGTGGTAAGAAAGACCTGTTATATTAAAGCTAACAGTTTTGGAAATCTGAAAAGTTGAACAAATGAAGATTAGAGTAGGCTCGTAGACCCCCAACAGTGTAGATATCTGCTTCAGACAACCGACAGGTTGATGAATTAGACATCTGTGCAACACTTGGGTATCTTTATTGTGGAAACGTGTCGCCAACCAGGGCTTCCTCAGTCTAATACAAAGAAGAATGGTTGAAGATCAGAAGGAGTTTGAGATAATCAGTCCCTCAGCCTGGAATCTATGTGATCCTTCCATCAATCTTGATAAGAATGCAGCAAATGCGAGGGGAAGAGGCTTTATATACTGCAGACAGGTGAAGCAGTCGTAGGTGGTGTCACCCTGGACAAATCCATAGGTGGAAGTAGGTCATGGCTATAGGTTAGGCAAGCGTTGAATTCCCTGTATCAAGATCCCAAGATGTTGCTTCTGTGTCTGACAGGAATGTAGACAAATGGTTCAGAGACACGACAGGTTGATGAGCTGGACTTCCTGCAGTGTTCCAGGACACAGTGGAATCACACAGTGGCAGTGTTAACATTGCCTAACAATCCTACGGCCAAGGTTCTGGACATTCTATAGCTGACTGATATCTGTGGTACAGTTGCTATCATTGCTGCTTCCAGCCACCTGTGTTTGCACGATTCGTTTCCAGGATTAATTAGTTTAGCTTCATTGAACTTCATTGTGTATCTGCTCGTCTATGTAAATGTGATCGTCCCATCGCCAGGCACTCTGGTGTTCTCCAAGTCTGAGTTCAATAAACTAGATATCTTATGAATACAGTGTTTCTGGCAGGTTTGGTTCTGCCTTTATATGGTGAAGACACTTCTCACGTGAAACCTCAGTCGCTGAAGCATTTGCTTCAAAGTACGGACGCTCAGCACCGCATTCATAGCGGAAATTGTAAAAAGCTTATCGAAAGATTCAAGAAGACTCAACCTGACGTATCAGAATACCTTTCTAAACTGTGCTATTAAGAGAGCTTTGTATTTAATAGAGCCTGAAATATTGTCATTATATACCCCATTAAAGTAGCATTAGAGCCTGACCACTATACCATGTTGATTTTGATTTAGGATGTTATTGGCTTCCAGGTATTTTTCGATCTTCTCTTTAATTAAGAAAAATGCCCCTGAAATGGCACCAGCGCAGATGTAAGAGTCTCCTGGGTGCCAAGAATGAAATGGCTCTCAGTAATAGACTCCAGGAATGGTGCCACGACAGCGCTGACACTTTTCCAGTTATTTCTGAACTGTTTCAGGCAATGACTATTGTTCCTGGATACCCGCTGGACGTGACCAGAGAAGGAAATGAAGGGAGAGAGAGAGAGAGAGAGAGAGAGAGAGAGAGAGAGAGAGAGTGAGAGAGAGATATACAGACACAGACAGAGAGACAAACAGAGACAGACAGAATGTGTGTGTGTACTCACCTAATTGTACTCACTGTCCGCTACTGGGTCACTTCTCTTCCTGCTCCATGAGCTTTATCTTACCTCGTCTTAAAGCTATGTATGGTTCCTGCCTCCACTACATCATTTGCTAGACTGGTCCACTTCCTGACTACTCTATGGCTGAAGAAATGCTTCCTAACATCCCTTTGACTCATCTGGGTCTTCCACTTCCAATTGTGCCCCCTTGTTTCTGTGTTCCCTCTCTGGAACATCCTGTCACTGTCTATCTTGTCGATTCCCCGCAGTATTTTGTATGTCGTTATCATGTCTCCTCTAACCCTTCTGTCCTCCAGTGTTGTCAGGCCGATTTCCCTTAACCTTTCTTCGTAGGACATTCCCCTGAGCTCTGGAACTAATCTTGCCGCAAACCTTTGCACTTTCACTAATTTTTTGACGTTCTTGACCAGGTGTGGGTTCCAGACTGGTGCTGCATACTCTAGTATGGGCCTGACGTACACGGTGTACAGTGTCTTGAACGATTCCTTATTAAGGTATCGGAACGCTAATCTTAGGTTTGCCAGTCGCCCATATGCTGCTGCAGTTATCTGGTTGATGTGTGCTTCCGGAGACGTGCTTGGTGTTATACTCACCCCAAGGTCTTTCTCCTTTAACGAGGTTTGTAGTCTTTGTCCACCTAGCCTGTACTCTGTCTGCGGTATTCTTTGCCCTTCCCCGATCTTCATAACTTTACATTTGGTGGGATTAAATTCGAGAAGCCAGTTGCTGGACCAGGTGTCCAGCATGTCCAGATCTCTTTGAAGTCCTGCTTGGTCCTCATCCGATTTGATTATCCTCATTAGTTTCACATCATCTGCGAACAGAGACACTTCTGAGTCTATCCTTCCATCATGTCATTCACATATACCAAGAATAACACTGGTCCTAGGACTGACCCCTGCGGGACTCCGCTCGTCACAGGCGCCCACTGTGATACCTCATCTCGCACCATGACCCGTTGTTGCCTCCCTGTCAGGTATTCCCTGATCCATTGCAGTGCCCTTCCTGTTATACACGCTTGGTCCTCCAGCTTCTTCACTAATCTCATATGAGGAACTGTGTGTGCGTGTGTGTGTGCGTGTGTGTGCGCGTGTGTGTGCGTGTGTGTGTGTGCGCGCGCGCGCGCGTGTGTGTGTGTGTGTGTGTGTGTGTGTGTGTGTGTGTGTTTTCAGGGTTACACCAGGCCTGTCATCATCTCTATTAATTACTAATCATGGTGACATGAGTGCTATAGAGAGTCTGCAGTCACGGGACGCTATGACTCGAGTCCCGTGCATCGGACTGAAGAAGCCAGAGGCTGGCAAAGCATTTCAAGAATAAAGATATCCAAGTGTTACACAAGAGTCTCGTGTATCAACTTGTCTATTTTCTAAACCATTTGTTCAAACTCGATCAGTCGAGTCTGCCATGTTGCCACGACAGTGTCACAAAAGGGCATTTCTGACACGGCTCACATACGGCACCTCATAAATTAAGAATATGTGAGAAATACAGCGCCTCACGTTTTCCTGAAAACCTTGAAACAGGCAGAGAAACTTCCCATATATTGCGACATATATGTCTACATAGCAAATAGAGTATGGGATACCCTTCACTATACAAATCATAGACAGTATGGGATACCCTTCACTATACATAGCAAAGACAGTATGGGATACCCTTCACTATACATAGCAAAGACAGTATGGGATACCCTTCACTATACATATCAAAGACATAGATACCACTAATAGCAAAGACAGTATGGGATACCCTTCACTATACATATCAAGAGACATTATGGGAGATACCCTTCACTATACATAGCAAAGACAGTATGGGATACCCTTCACTATACATATCATAGACAGTATGGGATACCCTTCACTATACATAGCAAAGACAGTATGGGATACCCTTCACTATACATAGCAAAGACAGTATGGGATACCCTTCACTATACATATCAAAGACAGTATGGGATACCCTTCACTATACATAGCAAAGACAGTATGGGATACCCTTCACTATACATATCATAGAGAGTAAAGGTCATCTTAAGTACTGACACCTGCACAATCCTCCCAGGTAGCTGTGTTGATAGTGGCATTGTACAGTCTATAGTTAAACACGGTAACGATATACAAGTCTTCACTGTCAGTTTATGTGACAATATTACCTATGTATTTATTAATATATGTGAATTATTTTCAATATTTGAAAATTTATGAATTTATGAATATTGTATTTATAATAATGAAATAAACAAATTAGCCCTTTATTTAAAATATAAACGTGTGAAAGCTGTTTTTAATTATAATAAACATATTGTGCACAAAAATGTCAATAATTCTAAGATTAATTTAGATAAATGAACGCATTTACGGCATTTCCATATTATATTGAGCCTCGGTGAAGCTCACATCCAGTGAAATATATTTTTTCAAAACTTTGTAAAAATGTGTAAAATTACGTAAATTGATTGTGGGTCTCATCATCATGTCAAGATGGTAGAATATTCGGTCAAAATAAAACATTTACCGTCGTCATTTCCGTCACCTGTCAAGTGTTAGCAAAATAAAGTTATCCCCGTGTTGCTTAACCCCAGCCTCCTGTACCTCAGTGCACGTGAAAAGATTAGTGCAGAGTGCGGCATAGGGTTCTAATGCAGTTAAATATTAGTGTTGAAAGTTTGAGGCAAATCATATTTGGCGTTTACAAGTTATCACATGGATTCAACCCAGGCTAACCCGGTAAAGTCAAACACTGTGACTTATGTCTGTTCAAAAGCGACATTCTCCAGTTATTTCACAGAAATCAATTTGATTAACAAACTGATCCATTAAAACTTACACAACCTAAAATTGATCCATTAAAACTTACACAACCTAAAGTCAAGGCGAAGCCTCTTTCTAGTAAAACACGTCAGCACTAAAAGTTTATCCCTTTTGGGGATACCTAATAAAATAAGTATAGTATTAAAAGCTTCAACAGAACTTGAATGGTGACTTTTAAAATGCTTACTACTAATTATAAAACTTCAGATTCATTTATGGTATTTATTAAGAGATAAACGCACAGTGAAAGAGGGGGAAGGAGAGTATAGCGAAGGATCACTAGGGAGAAAGTAGGACTAGAGGTAGTTTGAGGGAAGTAAATTTGGCCAAGAGAGAGGCAGTAGGTGGAAGATCAGTAGGCGAGGCAGAAGAAGCGGTTAGATGGGGCAAAAGGAGAGGCAGTAGGAGGTGCTGTAGCAGGCGCAGTAGCAGGAGCAGTAACAGTAGCAGTGGCAGACTTAGAGACAGTAAAAAGATCAGCTGGAGTGAAGGCAGTGAGATGGGCTCAGTCTCCCACACCTGCGTCACTACAAATGTATTGATTGTTGATAGATGCCTGTGACCTCAGCACCTGGTGCAGGTGTAGGGAGTGAAGTAGGAAGAAGAGGAGTATGAGGGAGGGAAAATGGGGGTTAGAAGAACACTAGATGAAGCATTAATGAAGGAATACAAGCAAGCGTAAGTGAGTGAATTTGAAGAGAGTGAGCATGAGGTAAGAAGTACGTGGGGTCGAAAAGAAGAGAATATGAGGAAGTGAACATGAAACTGAGAAAATGAGGAAAAATGACACAGATATTACGAAGGAAGATGCATTTACCCTCCAGAGGGAAGCAACAAGAAGAAGCGACATGAGCGAGAGTGAGGACTGGAATAAGAGGAAAAATAACTATTTTTTTTCACCAGTTTTAGAATAAGTCGCAATTCAACAAAAGTAACTTGTTCCACTATTGACCACAGTGTGTGGTAGAGGAGCAGCTCTCCTCACCAGCACACCACATTAACCACTATTTCTTCCAACGGTTCCACTCTAGTAGAGGAACCTCTGTCATTCCCTTACAGCTGCTACTCTACAGAGAGCGTCACTCAACTGCTTTGCAACAAAGTAAATCTTGTTCTGGATTTACAAAGGTTCGAGATTTTTTTCACTGCTTAACATCCGCATTAATTTAAACATAATTACGGGAGAATCTTCAGAGCCAATTTTTTTTTTTTAATTGTAGTAACAGTTGATTTTGTTCCAAAGCCAAGACGAATAAATGCTATAATGAATAACATTTTATATTATACTTCTTTCTTAGTTTTTTATTGGTAAATACTCAATAAAAAATATTTATTGATATTCGTTCCTCACTTTATAGAAAAAAATCCAGAGTGCCATTTCCCTGCCCTAGATTTTTTTTCATCTGCCACTGATAACACGGAAATAAACGTGCTGACTATATAGGGTCAGACTGCAGGTATTCCTAACTTGTGGTGTACGCCCCACTGCGGGGCAATTTGAATGTTTTTGGGGCAAGTTGAATGTTTTTGGGGCAAGTTGAATGTTTGGGGGGAAGTTGAATGCTCTGAGGGCTATTTGAATGTTTTGAGGGTAATTTAAATGTTATTTTTTTTTGTTTTTTTTTTTGTTTTTTGGGGAGGGCAATGTTTTGGTGGTTATTTGAATGTGTGAAGGCAATTTGAATGTTTTGAACAAGATGAATGTTTTCGGGGGAATTTTAATGTTTTGGCGGAAAATTGAATGTTTTGAGAGCAACATAAATGTTCTGGAGGCAATCTGAAGGTTTTGGGGGCAATTTGAAGGTTTTGGGGCAATTTGAATGTTTTGGGGCAAGTTGAATGTTTTTGATGCAATTTGATTGCTTTGGGGATAATATGAAAACGTTGCACTAAAATAGTATTTATATATAAATATTTTTTTATAAAAAATATATTTAAAAAATTCAATAAAATATAATTATATATATTCGCAACATTTGCACATAATAACAATTCTATATATTAACAGAATTATATTTTATATTTTGCCAAACCGAGTCTAAAAATACAAGATGTTTTAGAATGATGAACCCAATTTGAAAACAAACTACTCCACGATTTATCCCATTACGACGAGGTGTGCAGGCCATTCTACATCTGTGTTTGTAATAGTGCCTAATATCTGAGGAGAATCTCTTGATATGTGGGATAATATGATGATGGTTAGGAAGTACCTTGTGATATGTGTGGTCTGCCACATGATAAGTTATAAGTTTCTCATCATATATATAAAAGGATATCAAGAATTTTGAACAGTTGCTTTTAAGTGTATGAATTGGTCTCTCTCTATGAATATATCTTGTAGCCGCCACTTGCGAAATGCAGAAGCTGCTATCCCGACACTGGAATCGCCTGCCCAAAATTCGAGTGTCCTTGGAGTGTGTGCAATCTAGTCGTGTCCCCACCATGGTGTCATCATCTGCTCATCCTTCACGGGCACTTGGACTCCTCATTTAGCTGTGCCACCACACCACGCTAGTGCCAGGACCATTGAACCAGTCAGCCTATGTCGAAGACCTGTTCAGTGTTTTATCCAGACAGACAAAAACAACATTGAAGCTGAAGAATTAGACACATGTGCGACAACTGTGTATCTTTTGTAGACGTTTCGCCATCCATTGGCTTTATCAATACAAATTCAAGGACATAATGGAAAGACTGTAGAACTATTTACAAAAGAGAAGGTAATTAGTCCCTCTCAGCTTTGGAATTGGTGATGAGCACCGTAGTCTTCATCTAGTCGGTATTGTATACAATTCATACACAACAATGAAGATCATCAACTGTCAATGATCATTGTTGCTCAGCTGATCACTCTCTCTAGCAACGCATTTTCTCATAAAATATGAAATTTTTCAAAAGGAATTTGATCTAAAAAGAATGCAGAGTCAGAAATAATGGGAATTGTTAAAATATATTGGTGATGCGCATATTGTAATGTCTGGTATCGCGTCGTAGGAGAACGTATGAGGATATTGATTAACGTTTCGTCGGGTCTGTTAACTGAGAGGCTGTCACTGATGTAATTAAGCAGTTTGAAATTAAAAGCAGCCTAGGCTGAAATTTATGCTGGTCTGTAATCCTGGCGCCATGCAAATTCTTAAATCTATTTATGCAAATTAGCCTTTCATGAGATTGTGTGGGATCCATCTTTGAATTTTGTATTCTCATAATATTCAACGAGTTAAAGCCTCAATTTATCATCATTTTCGCTCCCACAATGAATGTGCTCGCAGAATAGAAGGATAATGAATGTTGTTAATCCTATACCAACTCCATTCTATTTTCAAGCAATTATGTTAAGGCAGTGATGGGATGCATCAACACAGCCGAAGAGGGCCAGGGATTCTATTATAATTAACGATTTTCCAAAATTCAAAACTCTAAATGAGAATTTTGGCCATTTACCGAAGACCATTCTCCTCAAATTTGATAAACCATTTAAAAAGTTAAATGGAAAAATAAAGCAATAGATTTAGCACCAGTAATTGCTTTAGTGGAATAAATTCACATTTGGGAGGGGGAATAATTTGAGAGGAATTTGGCAATGGAGTTTTAGAAACTGGTATCGAAGTCTCTTGCAGTTCTCTGATTTTCAAGTCTATAAGATGCCTCACTATACACAAGGTCTTGCGTCCAACTACTTAAACTCAACTAACAACTCTTTCTAGAAATACCGAAAATATTTGTGTTATATTGCTACAGTTGAATGTGGGATATTCTTATGCATAAAAGGTTCGGGTTCGAATCTAGGCCAGTCGAACTATTGTTCTCTTCTTTAAAACCATTGGTGTCCGAGGATGCATTTGTTTGCGTATTGCTTGAGAGATTGGTATCCAAATGGGAGGAGAACGAAATTAGTTTCCGACCTTACCACTACCCGAATGAGGCCGGCGTTAGGGGAACCATGTCTAGTGTGTTCTCAATGAACACCTTACTTCTTATACCATGCTGATTATATATATATACATATAATATGTAGTAGGATGGTAGACAGCAACCACCCAGGGAGGTACTACCGTCCTACCAAATGAGTGTGAAACAGAAGCCTGAAATTGTTTTGCATGATGGTAGGATTGCGTCTCTTTTTCTGTCTCATAAACATGCAAGGTTGCAGGTATGTCTTGTTACTTCTACTTACACTTAGGTCACACTACACATACATGTACAACCATATATATACTAACCCCTCTGGGTTTTTCTTCTATTTTTCTTCCTAGTTCTTGTTTATTTCTGCTTATCTCCATGGGGAAGTGGAATAGAATTCTTCCTCCGTAAGCTATGCGTGTCGTAAGAAGCGAATAAATGCCGGGAGCAATGAGCTACTAACCCCTTCTGTATAAATTACTAAAAGCAAGATAATGAAAAACTTCATAAAACTGGGATGTTTGAATGTGCGTGGATGTAGTGCGGATGATGATAAGAAAGAGATGATTGCTGATGTTATGAATGAAAAGAAGTTGGATGTCCTGGCCCTAAGAAAAACAAAGCTGAAGTGGGTAGGCGAGTTTCAGTGGGGAGAAATAAATGGGATTAAGTCAGGAGTATATGAGAGAGTTAGAGCTAAGGAAGGGGTAGCAATAATATTGAAGGATCAGTTATGGAAAGAGAAGAGGGAACATAAATGTATAAATTCAAGGATTATATGGATTAAAATAAGGGTCGGATGTGAGAAGTGGGTCATAATAAGGGCGTATGCACCGTGAGAAGAGACGAGAGTAGAGGAGAGAGAGAGATATTTTGGGAGATGTTAAGCGAGTGTGTAGGAACTTTTGAGCAAAGTGAGAGAGTAATTGTGGTAGGGGACCTAAATGCCAAAATAGGAGAAGCGTTTAGAGAGGGTGTGGTAGGTAAGTTTGGGGTGCCAGGTGTAAATGATAATGGGAGCCCTTTGATTGAACTTTGTATAGAAAGGGGTTTGGTTATAGGTAATACATATTTTAAGAAAAAGAGGATAAATAAGTATACAAGATATGATGTAGGGCGAAATGAGAGTAGTTTGTTGGACTATGTATTGGTAGATAAAAGACTGTTGAGTAGACTTCAGGATGTACATGTTTATAGAGGGGCCACAGATATATCAGATCACTTTTTAGTTGTAGCTACAGTGAGAGTAAAAGGTAGATGGGATACAAGGAGAATGGAAACAGCAAGTAAGAGAGAAGTGAAGATTTGTAAACTAAAGAAGGAGGCGGTTAGGGTAAGATATAAACAACTGTTGGAGGACAGATGGGCTAGTGAGAGTATAGGCAGTGGGCTAGAAGAGGTATGAGGTAAGTTTAAGAATACGTATAGTGTTAGAGTGTTCAGCAGAAGTTTGTGGTTATAGGAAAGTGGGTGTGGGAGGGAAGAGGAGTGATTGGAGGAATGATGTTGTAAAGAGAGTAGTAAGAGAGAAAAAGTTAGCATATGAGAGGTTTTTACAAAGTAGAAGTGATGTAAGGAGGGACGAGTATATGGAGAGAAAAAGAGAGGTTAAGAGAGTGGTGAAGCAATGTAAAAAAGAGAGCAAATGAGAGGGTGGGTGAGATGTTATCAACAAAATTTGTTGAAAATAAGAAAAAGTTTTGGAGTGACATTAATAAGTTGAGAAAGCCTAGGGAAAGAATGGATTTGTCAGTTAAAAATAGGAGAGGAGAGTTATTAAATGGAGAGTTAGAGGTATTGGGAAGATGGAGGGAATATTTTGAAGAATTGTTAAACGTTGATGAAGATACGGAAGCTGTGATTTCGTGTATAGGTCAAGGATGAATAACATCTTATAGGACTGAGGAAGAACCAGTTGTGAGTGTGGGGGAAGTTCGTGAGGCAGTGAGTAGAATGAAAGGGGGTAAAGCAGCTGGGATTGATGGGATAAAGATAGAAATGTTAAAGGCAGGTGGGGATATAGTTTTAGAGTGGTTAGTGTTTTTATTTAATAAATGTATGGAAGAGGGTAAGGTACCTAGGGATTGGCAGAGAGCATGCATAGTTCCTTTGTATAAAGGCAAAGGGGACAAAAGAGAGTGTAAAAATTATAGGGGAATAAGTCTGTTGAGTATACCTGGTAAAGTGTATGGTAGAGTTATTATTGAAAGAATTAGAAGTAAGACGGAGAGCAGGATAGCAGATGAACAAGGACGCTTTAGTAAGGGTAGGGGGTGTGTAGCCCAAATGTTTGCAGTGAAACATATAGGTGAACAATATTTTGATAAGGGTAAAGAGGTGTTTGTGGCATTTATGGATTTGGAAAAGGCATATGATAGGGTGGATTGGGGGGCAATGTGGCAGATGTTGCAAATGTATGGAATAGGAGGTAGGTTATTGAAAGCGGTGAAAAGTTTTTACGAGGATAGTGAGGCTCAGGTTAGAGTATGTAGGCGAGAAGGAGATTATTCCCCAGTAAAAGTAGGCCTTAGACAAGGATGTGTGACGTCACCATGGTTGTTCAATATATTTATAGATGGAGTTGTAAGAGAAGTGAATGCTCGGGTGTAAAATTATAGGGGAATAAGTCTGTTGAGTATACCTGGTAAAGTGTATGGTAGAGTTATTATTGAAAGAATTAGAAGTAAGACGGAGAGCAGGATAGCAGATGAACAAGGACGCTTTAGTAAGGGTAGGGGGTGTGTAGCCCAAATGTTTGCAGTGAAACATATAGGTGAACAATATTTTGATAAGGGTAAAGAGGTGTTTGTGGCATTTATGGATTTGGAAAAGGCATATGATAGGGTGGATTGGGGGGCAATGTGGCAGATGTTGCAAATGTATGGAATAGGAGGTAGGTTATTGAAAGCGGTGAAAAGTTTTTACGAGGATAGTGAGGCTCAGGTTAGAGTATGTAGGCGAGAAGGAGATTATTCCCCAGTAAAAGTAGGCCTTAGACAAGGATGTGTGACGTCACCATGGTTGTTCAATATATTTATAGATGGAGTTGTAAGAGAAGTGAATGCTCGGGTGTAAAAGAAGGAAATTAAAAGTGAATATAAGAAAGAGTAAGGTGATGAGGATAACAAAAAATTAGATAACGGAATATTGGATATCAGATTGGAGGGAGAGAGTATGGAGGAGGTGAATGTGTTCAGATATTTGAGAGTGGATGTGTCAGAAGATGGGTATATGAAGGATGAGGTGAATCATAGAATTAACGAGGGTAAAAAGATGAGTGGTGCACTGAGGAGCTTGTGGAGACAGAGAACTTTATCCATGAAAGCAAAGAGGGCAATGTATGAGAGTATAGTTATACAAACACTCTTGTATGGGTGTGAGGCATGGGTTGTGAATGTTGCAACAAGGAGAAGGCTGGAGGCAGTGGAGATGTCATGTCTGAGGGCAATGTGTGGTGTGAATATAATGCAGAGAATCCGTAATTTGGAGATTAGGAGGAGGTGTGGGATTACCAAAACTATTATCCAGAGAGCTGAGGAGGGGTTATTGAGATGGTTTGGACATGTAAAGAGGATGGAACAAAATATAATGACTTCGAGAGTATATAAATCTGTAGTAGAGGGAAGGCGGGGTAGGGGTCGGCTTAGAAAAGTTTGGAGGGAGGGGGGTAAAGGAGGTTTTGTGTGCGAGGGACTTGGACTTCCAACAAGCATGCATGAGCGTGTTAGATAGGAGAGAATGGAGACAAATGTTTTTTAGGACTTGACGTGCTGTTGGAGTGTGAGCAAGGTAACATTTATGAAGGGTTTCAGGGAAACCGGCAGACCGGACGTGAGTCCTGGAGATGGGAAGTACAGTGCCGGCACTCTGAAGGAGGGGTGTTAATGTTGCAGTTTTGTAGCTGTAGTGTAAGCACGCCTCTGGCAAGACAGTAATGGAGTGAATGATGGTGAAAGTTTTTCTTTGTTGGGTCACCCTGCCTTGGTGGGAAACAGCAAGAACTCATTTAAAATTAAGTCCTTTCTAAAATTTTCTCCTATACGTTTAAAGATATATTTTTTTTCATTAATGTTAATGAAAGCTTTTCATGTCTTCTTGCATATTAATGAGACAGAAAGAAAACATCAACAATCATATTTACCAAGTTTTTAAATCACATTTAGAAGGTAGAAAGAAAGTGTTTACACAGAAGATAGCAGTTTATCTCACGTTCCTGTGCCCTCACACTGAATTTTTCCCACCTCTCATCTCCGGAAAGTTTACCCACTGGATCTATCAGTGTCTGTGTCTCCCCAGTAGCGGCGCCACACACACGAACTCCTTGCTCAAGTGTTTATTAAACAAATATCATAAACTCCCAGTCAAGAGTAGTGGGCAACTCGTCTTTATATGTTGTCTCCCTCCAACTAATAACTCATATCCTGATTTCTCTGTCATCTCCCTCCAACTAGTAACTCATATCCTGATTTCTCTGTCATCTCCCTCCAACTAGTAACTCATATCCTGATTTCTCTGTCATCTCCCTCCAACTAGTAACTCATATCCTGATTTCTCTGTTGTCTCTCTCCCACTAGTAACCCATATCTTGATTTCTCTGTTGTCTCCCTCCTACTAGTAACCAGTATCTTGATTTCTTTGTCTCCTCACTAGTAACCCATATTCTGATATCTCTATTTCATCCTTCCCCATTTCTCTTCCCTCCACTCCTTGTCACACTCGTATGGTGACCAGAGTAACCTTCCCTTAGTTCTAAATGAAGTGTTCGTACGTTTCCAGTATACAGCAAAGGCTCTTTAACACTAATACAACAGCCGACCGTCTTTTTTTCAGCATTCCTACATCTGACCCCCCCCCCACACTTTCACGGGACTAGTACCAGTTCACCCTTCACGGGACTAGTACCAGTTCACCCTTCACGGGATTAGTACCAGTTCACCCTTCACGGGACTAGTACCAGTTCACCCTTCACGGGACTAGTACCAGTTCACCCTTCACGGGACTAGTACCAGTTCACCCTTCACTCAGATCTTATCTTCTACATATCGTACAATCCGCCCCATACAAATGAAACAGCGAAACGCTTACTGAAAGAGCCATACACACTTTTAAGTTTAGGTATGATATGGTTCACGAAGACAAAAGTAGTTAAGTGAGATTCAGGACCAGGAGATTTAGCCCGACCTCTGCAACCACACACACACACACACACACAGTACCTTGGCTGACGAAGACATGAACCACCGCAGGTTGTGTGTTGGGAGCCACGCAGGTGTAGTTGCCTGAGTCCTTTGTGACAGCGTTGGCTATCACCAGACGTGAGGATGTCTTAGTGCCGTAGTCTATCGTGACGGTGACGCCGCCCCGCTCAGTGTCGTAGTTGAGCAGGCGATCGTTGTGCTTCCAGTACACCACGTGTGGAGGGATGGGTGTCTGCCAAACACAAGGAAAACAAGAGAATCAGTGTTTGGTGAGGTAGAGAGACGCAAACAAGTATGGTAGAACAAATGTAGATTATTAGTATTAATTATTATTATTATTATTATTATTAGTAGTAGTAGTAGTAATAGTAGCGTTCTATTAATGTTATTAGTAATTAATATAATTAGTAGTAGTAATATTAAA